>CAUYRH010124016.1:0-22895 GCA_963574655.1 Perodicticus potto | reverse complement strand
ATAAAATAAAAATGGGCAGAGATCTTGGTAATGGGGATGAGATGTCCTCTCAGGACAGCTGGCAGCCCTGCCAACTCCAACTGGTTCCTGCCTCTCACTGTCCATCTTCCCCTTTGGTTATTGTCTGATAGAGTCACTAATTATGTTTTTTTCTCATTCTCAGTTTCAAACCAGTAACTCTTCGCCTCATGTCTCAATTTATTGACTAGTCACCCGAAAACAACTTCTCACATCCTCGCCTTACTGGATGCCAACTAGCTCAAACTGAAAAAGACGAAGAGTTCCTATAAATGCCCCCTTTCTTGCCCCCCATTTCCCTCCCCTCCTATTCTCTTTACAGGCAGCCCCTGGCAGCCCCTCCTTCCACAGGAAGTAGTCAAAGAGATACCATGCCCATCATCCCGCCTCCTTATAATAGACCAAAAAAAAAAAAAAACACTGGGATGATAGGATCAAACCCTGCCCAGATAGGGTGGACTCACCTAATAGAATCAACCCCCTTCCCTCTGTCACCAGATGGCCCACCTGGGAAAGGTAAATAGGCCAACCCTCACCCTTACAACAGATATCCAACCCAGGAAAGGGAATGTCCCAACCTCCACCTTTCTGACCTTTAACCCCCCCCCCATTCGCCATTACCCACATGTGGATTTCTTCCTGGCCCAGTTGGAAATCTTACCCCACCTGCACCCAGGTGGAATAAAGCCATTTTAATTGCACAAAAAAAGACAAAAGAAATTGTTTTCGTTTCTTTGGGGTAAATACTAAAGAGTGTGATTGTTGATGCCTTGGCTTTTCAAATTCTGGTAAAATGAAGTAATGTTGACTGCTCTGCTAAACTCAATGGGTCCTTCCTCTACTGAAAATTATTTATTTATTTATTGTTTGAGACAGAATCTCACTTTGTCACCCTGGGTACAGTGCCATGGTGTCATAGCTCACAGCAACCTCAAACTCTTGGGCTCAAGTGATCCTCTTGCCTCAGCCTCCCAAGTAGATGGGACTACAGGTGCCCACCACTATGCCAGGCTATTTTTAGAAACAGGGTCTCACTCTAAGATAGACTGGTCTCAAACTCCTGAGCTTAAGCAATCCACCTGCCTCAGCCTCCCAGAGATCTGGGATTACAGATGTGCGCCACCACGCCCAGCCTTACTGAAAATTAGTTTGTCACTGATATGTATTGCAGATATCTTTTTCTGGTAACTTGGCTTTTTTTTTTCTGTAACTTGGCTTTTTTTTTTCCTTTATCATCAAGTTATCAAGTTATTATTTAATATCCCAATTTGCACAACCCAGAATCTGCCAAAAAATCAAACAAATTATTGACAGTAATGAGAGGTCAGTCAAGAAGGATGCTTTAAAGAACCACATTTAAACATCAAAGGCACTCCTATACAGCAACCGTGTGCAATTAAAAAAGCAATAGGAAAATTATCCTAGTCACCATACCTACAAGTCCATCCCGCCAGAAATATATAAGAGCTAGATTAAGAACACCGTAAACTTGATCAAAGAACTTAAAAGACAATGTGAGTAAGTAAAAAGATAAAAGACACTGGAACAAAACTAAAAGGCGAACAACAAGACATAATACTGATCATAGCTATACAAGGCAAGGGCTGTCACCTAATAAAATGCCACCTACAAATCAGTAAGGAAAACAACACATCTGAAATACTGAGCAAAAGAAATTAATAGGTAACTCACAAAAGGAACGCAAACAGCTTTGCAGAACTTCCCACCATGTTGCTAGGCTCCAGTGCTGGCAGGTGTGGAAGGGGAAGGGGGAATCAGAGTGGCCTTGAGAGGGCCTTTTGGCAGCAGCTATTAAACACAAAGTATGCACAAGCTATGTTCAGTTGTTCCCTCTCAGCTTTGTCCTAGAAAAACTCGTGCACACCAAGAAGCCTGTGTGTGAGGGGAGGGTCACCCTCCCAGCTATATCCATTGTGGTGAGATTCAGAGACCATCCCAACACCACCACAACTGTCCACCAACAAGGGAGGGGGTCCTCTGATTCATGTGACAACCACGGCCAAGTCAAAAATCCTGAGGGTGGTAGACAAGAATGTGAGGAATCTATGGACACTCACCTGCAAAGGTTTCCAAAATGAACATGTAGACAATGTATGTTTAAAAACACCTGTACTTGGGCGGCGCCTGTGGCTCAGCGAGTAGGGCGCCGGCCCCACATGCCAAAGGTGGCGGGTTCAAACCCAGCCTAGGCCGAACTGCAAAAATGCAAAAACATAAACATAGCCAGGCATTGTGGCGGGCGCCTATAGTCCCAGACTTGGGAGGCTGAGGCAAGAGAATCGCCTAAGCCTGCTGTGAGCTGTGTGATGTCACGGCACTCTACCAAAGGCAATAAAGTGAGACTCTGTCTCTACAAAAATAATAAATAAATAAATAAATAAAAACACCTGAACTTTGGGGGCTTGGTGCCTGTAGCTCAATGGTTAGGGTGCTGGCCACGTGAACCACGGCTGGCAGGTTCAAACCTGGCCCGGTCCTGCTAAAACAACAGCAATGACAACTACAAAAAAAAAATAGCCGGGCATGGTGGCAGGCACCTGTAGTCCCAGCTACTTGGGAGGCTGAGGCAAGAGAATCCCTTAAGTCCAAGAGTTTGAGGTTGCTGTGAACTGAGGCGCCACGGCACTCTACGAGGGTGACATAGTGAGACGCTGTCTCGGAAAAAAAAAAGAAAGAAAGAAAGAAAAGAAAAACACCTGAACTTGAAATTCATCCCAGGAAAGAAAAGTTAGTGTAGCATTTGAAAATGAATGAATGTATCATACTGTGTGTGTCAATAGAATACAAAACAAAAACCACATGACTGCCTTGACAGGTGCAAAAAAGCATTTGACAAAATTCAACACCCTTTCATGATAAACACACTCACAAACCAGGAATAGAAGGGAACTTCCTCAACCTGATAAAAGGCATCTATGCCAACCCCATACTTAATGGTGAAAAACTGGATGCTTTGCCCAGGAGACCAAAAGCAGCTAGGATGTTTCTCTTCCTCTCAACATCACACCGGAGGTTTTAGCCAGAGAAATTAAGCCAAAAAATTGCATAAAAGGCATCTAGGATGGAAAGAGAGAAGTAAAACTGCCTCTGTTCATAGGTGACATCATATCTACATAGAAAATCACTTAAAATTGATTTGAACTAATGAAAGAGTTCAGCAAGTTTGCAAGATACAAGACTAAGTCACAGAAGTCAATTGTTTATGTATATGTATATGTTGGCAATTAACAATCTGAAAATGCAATTTTATTTTTATTTTTTATTTATTTATTTATTTTTGAGACAGCGCCTCAAGCTGTCACCCTGAATAGAGTGCTATGGTATCACAGCTCACAGCAACCTCCAATTCCTGGGCTCAAGCAAGTCTCCTGCCTCCGCCTCCCAAGTAGCTGGGATTACAGGCGCCCACCACAATGCCCGGCCATTTTTTTTTGGTTGCAGCCTTCATTGTTGTTTGGCGACCCGGCCTGGATTCGAACCCACCAGCTCAGGTGTACGTGGCTGGCGTCTTAGCCCGTTGAGCCACAGGCCCCGAGCCTGAAAATGCAATTTTAAAACAGTTCTATTTGCAATAGCATAACAAAGAAACTTAAAAACAAACTTAACAAAAGAAGTGCAAAACTTAGGCTTTGAAATCAAAAAATATTGTTGAAAGAAATTAAAGAACACTTAAATAAGTGGAAAGATATCCCACGTTCATGAATTGGAAAACTTAATATTGTTGAGATCGATAACATCTCTTAATATTGATAAAATAAAATAGTTCAATAAAACCCCTATCAAAATCCCAGCTGGGTTCTTTGCAGAAATTGACAGACCGATTCTAAAACTCATATTTAGGCTCAGCCCCAGTAGCACAGTGATTACGGCGTCAGCCACACACACCGAGGCTGGCAGGTTGGAGCCCAGCCCAGGCCTGCTAAACAATAATGACGACTACAACAAGAAAATAGCCGGGCGTTGTGGTGGGCGCCTGTAGTCCCAGATACTTGGGAGGCTGAGGCAAGAGAATCGCTTAAGCCCAAGAGTTGGAGGTTGCTGTGAGCTGTGATGCCATAGCACTCTACCAAGGATGACATAGGGAGACTTTGCCCCCCCTAACAAAATAATAAAATAAAATAAAATAAAACTTATATGGAAATTCCAGAGACCCAGAATTACCAAAACAATCTTGAGGAAGAACAGCTTTAGTAGGCTCACACTTCCCAATTTAAAAACTTAGTATAGGAAGGGTACTCGTCAGATGTATTACTATAGAGTATAAATGTCTTAACACAATAATTAAGTAAACGAGATGAGGTATATATTAACCAGTGTGATGTAAGCGTTCCTAATTCTATATGAAATTAGCACATTATACCCCATAAATGCATTAACATATACATGATCTATGTGTTTATGATTTAATTAAAAAATAAATAAATAATAAATACATAAATAAAAAGTATATAGCTACAGTTACCAAGACAGTATGTACAGACAAGCACAAGGATAAATATATAAGATAAATGAGCTTGAAATGAGAATCCACAAATAAGCCTCCACATTTATGGTCACTTGATGTTCCACGAAGGTACAAAGACCAAAGACCCCTGGGGAGAAAAGATCTTTTCAAAAAATGGTGCTGGGACAATCGGATATCTACGTGGGAAAGAATGAAGGTGGATCTCTCCTGCATAACATTTACAAAATTAACTCAAAATGGATCTGGGATTTAAATGTAAGAGCACAAAACTATAAAACCCTTAGAAGAAAACATTGGAGCAAATCCTTGTGACCTTGGATTTGGCGATTACACAATAGAAAAACATTAAAACCATAAGCAACGAAATAAAACTAGGCAAATTTGGCTTAATCAAAATTGAAAGCTTTTGCACTTAAAATGACTCTAAGTATCAAGAAAGCAAAGAGATTCTGTGCCCACCCAGGGACACACACACAAAATTAAGAGAAAATTCAGAAAATAAGAGAAAAGATTTTCAAATCCTATATCTGATCAGGAACTTTAACGAGATTATTCAAAGAATTATTACAGCATACTAAAAAGACAAATAACCCAATTAAAAATAGACAAAGTAGGGGGATGCCTGTGGCTCAGTGGGTAGGCACCAGCCCCATATACCGAGGGTGGCAGGTTCGAACCCAGCCCCTGCCAAACTGCAACAAAAAATAGCCGGGTGTTGTGGTGGGTGCCTGTAGTCCCAACTACTTGGGAGGCTGAGCAAGAGAATCGCCTAAGCCTAGGAGTTAGAGGTTGCTGTGAGCAGTGATGTAACAGCACTATACTGAGGGCGATAAAGTGAGACTCTGTCTCTTAAAAAAAAAAAAAATAGACAAAGTATCTGAATAGACATTTCTCCAGAGAAGATATATAGGGGGCTGAGAAAGATGTGAAAAGATGTTCAGCATCACCAGTCACTAGAAAAATGCAAATCAAAACCACAGTGAAAAATGTGAAGAAACCAGAAACCCTGTGGTTAAAGCAGGTAGGATTCTGTGAGGCAGTGTAGTAGCTAATGTTTGTGCCAACTTGGCCAGGCCATGAGGTGCCTATATATTTTTATTTTTTATATATTTTTTTTATTTTTATTTTTTTTGTATTGCACTTGTCTCTCAGGCTAGAGTGCAGTGATTCATTGTAGCTCACGGCAGCCTCAAAATCCTGGGCTCAAGTGATCCTCCTCCCTCAGCCTCCAGGGTTGCTGGGACTACAGGTGCCCACCACCATGTCTGGCTAAGTTTTTTGTAGAGATGGGGGGTCACACCTTGCTCAGGCTGGTGTCAAACTCCTGAGCTCAAGTGATCCACCCGCTTTGGCCTCCCAGAGAGCTGGGATTACAGGCGTGAGCCACTGCAATAGATATTTTGTTGAGTGTTACTGTGTGTGTGTGTGTGTGTGTGTGGTGTTTAGGGATGAATTCCTACACAGAGTAGAGCAGCTTGCCCTCTCCACCAGACGGTGGCCTCACCGGATCAACTAAAGAGCTGAAAAGAAAAACAAGCCTAAGGGGGAAGAAGCTCCTCCTGCCTGCCTGCTTCACCCGGGACATTAGTCTTCTACCTTCAGACTTGAACTGAAAAATGGACTTTTCTTGGGTCTTCAGCTTGTCAGCTTGGGGACTGGGACTTATGTCATGGGCAGCTTGCCAGCGGCAGGTCTTGTGATGTCTCAGCCTCTAGCATCACGTGAGCCATTTCTTGTCCAAATCTTAGAATAAATCTCAATCTCTTTCTGTCTTTTTCCCTCTTTCTCTTTCTCTCTCCCCCTCCCTTTCTCTCTCTCATCCCCAACTGAGGGATGATTCAACGTATGTTTTTTTTTGACTTTATGATGGCGCAAAAGAGGCCAGGCACGGTAGTTCATACCTGTAATCCCAGCACTCTTGGAGGCCAAGGAGGGTGGATTGTTCGAGCTCAGGAGATCAAGACTAGCCTGAGAAAGAGCAGGACCCCATTTCTACTACAAATAGAAAAACTAGTCAAGTGCTATGGTGGGTGCCTGTGGTCCCATCTACTCAGGAGGCTGAGGAAAGAGGAACGCTTGAGCGCAGGAGTTTGCGGTTGCTGTGAGGTGTGATGACGCCACAGCCCTCTACCCAGGGCACCAGAATGAGACTCTGTTTAATAAATAAATAAATAAATAAATAAATAAGAGTGCTAAAGCAATGCACACTCAGGGAAATCTTGCTCCCAGTGCATACACAACCATTCTGGTTTTATTTTGTTTCATTTTGCTTTTTGATGCCCCCCAAAGGGTGCATCCTTCCTGGAAGTACCGCAATACCAGGTCAATGTGGAGAGCAGCATTCTGGTTTTCACCTTCAGCACAGTGCTCAATAAATGATGTAAGATGTTTAACATTTCATTACAAAATAACCTTTGTGGCGTCACCCGTGGCTCAGTGGGTAGGGTGCAGGCCACATAAACCAGGGCTGGCGGATTCGAACCCAGCCCACGCCAGCTAAAACAACAATGACAACTACAACAAAAAAATAGCTGGGCATTGTGCTGTGGTCCCAGCTACTTGGGACGCTGAGGCAAGAGAATCACTTGACTCCAGGAGTTTGAGTTTGCTGTGAGCTGTAACACCACAGCACTCTACCCAGGGTGAAAGCTTAAGACTCTGTCTCAAAAAAAAAAAGAAAAGAACCTTTGTGTTAGATGATTTTGCTCAATTGTAGGCTAATGTAAGAGTTCTAAGCACATTTAAGGTAGGCTAAGCAAAGCTATGAACCTTGATAAGTTAAGGATATCATATGCATTCTCCATTTACAATATTTTCAAATTATGATGGGCTTATGGGGATGTAGCTCCATTATAAGTTGAGAAACATCTGTGTATACTAGTGTATTTGTAAACCTGTAGGTGTGTGTGTATTTGTACGTGTGTATACACAGACCTATAGGGAAGATATTACACTGTTGGTTCTATTTCTCTAGAGAACCTTCACCAAAACAGGAGGTGATACAAAACCTTCTAAAAATGATCTGGGTGATGGTCAGGCAACTCTATGAATACACCAAAACCCTTTGTTGTTTTGTTTGTTTGTTTTTGAGACAGAGTCTCATTCTGTCACCCTGGGTAGACTGCCATGGCATCATATCATACAGAAATCTCAGCTCGGCGCCTGTGGCTCAACGGGCTAAGGCGCCAGCCACATACACCTGAGCTGGCAGGTTCGAATCCAGCCCGGGCCCACCAAACAACAATGGCAGCTGCAACCAAAAAATGGCCAGGCGTTGCGGCAGGCACCTGTAGTCTCAGCTACTTGGGAGGTGGAGGCAGGAGACTCACTTAAGCCCAGGAATTGGAGGTTGCTGTGAGCTGTGATGCGACAGCACTCTACCCAGGGTGACAGCTTGAGACTCTGTCTCCAAAAAAAAAAGAAAGAAATCTCAAACTCCTGGGCTCTAGTGATCCTCTTGCCTCATCCTCCCGAGTAACTGAGACTACAGGCACCCAACATGAAACCTGGCTACTTTTTATTTATTTATTTGTTGTTGTTGTTTTTTTGAGACAAAGTCTCACTTTATCACCCTTGGTAGTGTGCTGTGGAGTCATAGCTCACAGCAACCTCAAACTCCTGGGCTCAGGGATTCACTTGTCTCAGCCTCCCAAGTGGCTGGGACTATAGGCGCCTGCCACAAGGCCTGGCTATTTTTAGAGACAAGGTCTTGTTCTGGCTCAGGCTGGTCTTGAACCTGTGAGCTCGGGGTAATCTACCCATCTCAGCTTCCCAGAGTGCTAGGATTACAGGCATGAGCCAGCACACCTGGCCTAGCTACCTTTTAGACAGAAGGTGTTGCTCTTGCTCAGACTGGACTTGAACTCCTGAGTTCAAGCAATCCACCTGCCTTGGAAACCTCAATCAAAACCAAACAACCTGCCAAGGGCAAGACAAAACACGAGAAAAACCAAACAATAAATCTAGACCCATAGGAGATGCAGAGACAGGAACTGTTTCTGGAGCGGGTGAATTTGAGTATTTGGAACACAGGCTCATGCTGCAATTGCAATTTCTGTAGCTCATTGGACTGTCCTAGATTTGACATCCGTGAATCCCTGCAGAATGTTTTCAAAATTCCAATGCATCACCCCGTCCCCTCAAAAACTCAGTTGCAATTGCCCTGAAGTGGGCTCCCACATGCAAATGTGTTCACAAACCCCAGAGATTTGTACCCTCAGCTCAGGCCCCTCACCTGTGCCTTGGAGCTGGGCACAGTCCCATTTCACCAGCAGTTTTCACGAAGTCATCAAACTGGCTGTCACACTGGCTGGACTCGGTCCTGCTCTTCCCCTTTGGACCTCCCCCCACCTCACTAAGCCCCAGGTGTCCGTCTCTAAAAACAGTGGCACCACTTGTGTGGCTGCAGGGTGACAACTTAAAATAAGTGACCGAGGCAAGGACTGCAATCAATGGAAGCTTATTAAGCCAAAGTTGAGGATACTCCACACACAAATAAATATGTGGTTGTTTTTCCAAAGTGAGAAAACACTTTGGGAAAAAGGGCAGTAGGGCATACAGAAAGAAAGAGGTGGGGTGGGGTGGGCAGGGAGACAAAATGGTTACATTCTTGTGAGACCCAGGAAATCTGTATGTCACATAAAATAAGGTGAATGTTAGATACGAAAAAAAAAAAGAAGCATCCATTACGCAGATACCCCTCCGGTGGCTGGAAAACTGTTTGCTCTTGTCCTGTCTCTACTCCGCCCCTGGGCAGATAAACCTGTAATTGGAACCGTACCTGCTTCAGCCTTGACCTAGGCTTAAGTCCGCTTGCAACATGGAACAAAGGCTTTGAAAACCACTAACACTCAGCGTCAATAGAAGGTACTTCTGCCTTCTTTAACAAAACATACCAACCACGGGAGCAGGGGGGCCCCACACCCCCAAAGCCAGCACAAATTGGTAACTGCCTAGGTGCAGCCCAAAGTTGACCACCCATAGACATTTTGCCTCATTTTAGGGCCAAAAATCGTGTCCAAGGGTGGAGATTTCACACCCGATGAAACAGGAAATACAGGAAGAAGCAGGATTGCCGGATGGGCAGCTGCCAGCCCAACTTTAAGGCTAGCATCAAACTTTCTCTGTCTCCCCTTTAAAAGTTCCCAGCCCTTTGTTCAGAGAGCCCGCCAGGTTGTTCCTTAACCAGCGATGACTCCCCTTGGTTCCTGCACCACCTCCACCCCCGCCCAAAGCCTTGCCTGTATAAACTCCTTTTTTTGGTCTCCAAGCCAATTTCTATTGCTCGGGACCAAGCATGATCATTACCGCGGAATGAACCGGCTTTAGTTTGGGGAGCCAGACTTAGGCTGCGGACCCGAAGTTACAGCCTGCGTGTCCTTGTTCGGGGGAGGTCGGCACGGGATTTCCATGAGAGTGATGGGGCGGGGCGGGTGGCCCAGTCCCTGCAGGCGCCTTTCCCGGGGTTCTGGCTGGTGCAGGACAAGTTCATCTGGAAGCGGGTGTTGCACGACTCAGCAGCCTCCCCCTTTGCAAAAGGAGTCACGGATGGTCCTGAGAGTTTTATTGACAAGGCAGAAGTGCAGGTCAGCAGTCCTCGGAAGGCTACGGTGGCCGCCTCCTTGCGGGCCGAGCGCGAGGACCCCACGCCAGAGATGCGCCGGCTCCTGCCCACACGCGACCGCAGCCGCCGCTGGACACTCGCGGGTTACGGAGCGCGGCTCGCGAGCTCCCCGGCAACCCCGGCTGCCCGCATGGTCCACCCCTGCCCACCCGAGGCCACGCGGGGTACGGGGTCCGGCTATAAAAGACCGCTCAGGCTCCTCGCTCTCAAGTGAGTGGAGCTGCATAAGGACACGGCAGAAAAAGGAAGGGACAAAAGTGGGAAGAGCTTGGACGCTCGGTTGAGGCACCGCTGGGATTCGAACCCAGGATCTCCTGTTTACTAGACAGGCGCTTTAACCAACTAAGCCACGGCGCCGCCCGCGTAAGTAGTGCGAAAATCTCTTTCCTATCACTGGATACTGCGTCGCCCCCGCGCATGCGCATAGATCTTACCCGCCGCAGGCGCACACATGGTGTGGGTCAGACTTGACCGCGGTCCCCAAGGCTCGGAACTCAGCGCGGGAAGCGGAAACTCCGGTCTCACATTAGGGGCGGGGCTTGGGAAGGCCGGATCCCGGGTCACCATAGAGTCGCCAAAGTGGAGCTCGGACACACCACTTTGGAATACGCTCCCGGGGGTCCCGGCCTTCTTCCCGCCGGAAGTGGCGTAGGTTCCTCCGGCCGATCCCCCCGCCCGCAGGAGGAGCCTCCCCGGCCGGCAGGGGGCGCCTCCTCTCCCCAGTGTCCGGCGGGGCCGCGAGGGTCCGGCGTGAACCTGGTGACTTCGGCCTCTCGGTTCCGGCCGCCCGCCGGCCCCCGGAGCCCGCAGCTTCAGGCGGGCCCCGCTGGCACTGAGGGATCGCGGGCTTCGGGCAGACCCGCCCGTGCTCTCGCTCGCTCCATGAGGTCTCCTCACTGCAGCGCGGCAGCCACCTGTCCCAGCACTTCTCAGAGAGCCTCTGGGCAGCAGCAGCAAAGCCCGAAATCGCCACCCGGTTCATCCGCAAAGTTTAAGTTTGCAAAAAAATACGTGCGCAGAAGGGTTGGTTTCACCCTGAGTCACCCTTCAACCTAAGTGCCATCAGTGGGGCCGACTGCGCGTGATGCCTGGCCGACTCCTCGGCCCGGGGGACCGGGACATGTACACCTGCGTGGGGGCGGCGTCAGACCCTGCCGGGAGGAGGGAGGCCACGAGTAACCGGGCTTCTCTGCACTGGGGCCCCGACTGAGGAGAGGGCGCAAGTGGAGCTTTGACACGCGTATATCACTCGTGTGAATAAAGGGCTAAGGCGCCAGCCACGTACACCTGAGCTGGCGGGTTCGAATCCAGCCCGGGCCCGCCAGACAACAATGACGGCTGCAACCAAAAAAAGAAAATAGTGGGGCGTTGTGCAAGGCGCCTGTAGTCCCAGCTATTTGGGAGACTGAGGCAAGACAGTCGCTTGAGTGACTAGGAGTTGGAGGTTGCTGTGAGCTGTGATGCCATGGCACTCTACCCAGGGCGACAGCTTGAGGCTGTCTCAAAAAAATAAATAAATAAATGGATAATATTGCACAGCCAGCTTGGCTGTGAGCAGTCAGCTGGGCTGTGACTGCGGAGGACGGCACCAACCATGGGACCTGCCCCATGAGGCTTAGGTGCACAATTATTGGATGCCAGAAGATCGACGCTGCATAAATCAGTCCTGCAGTTAAGTCTGTAAAATGGACCAAGGGGCATGTTAATAACATTTGAAAAAAAGCATGTGATCTATACATACCAAATGGAAAGGGGAGACCTTCGTCCTAACTGAAAACTTCCACTCTTTCTGAATTGATCTGTGCTGTACGTAGGCAGGATAATCTGGAAATTGAGACATCTAAGGTACAGAGCATGAGACATCCTGTGATGGAAATGCCACCACCATCCCCTTACCTATCCAGGCCTGCCTCTGCTCTGGGCAGGTGGCTATCTGAGGGCATTAGCCCCAGAGACACCTGCAGTCACTCACTCACAAAGGGGGCCCCACACATCTTCATATTCATTTGACGAACCTTTCCTCGGGAACTGCTGGTGCCAGCCCCCAAGGGTCACCTTAAAGTGCAACTCCAGTCTCCAGAATGTGAGCCCATAATGTGTTCTGAAAATGAGACAGCACGCACACCAGGTCATAAAGCCCAGAAAGAACAAGATTGCTTCTAGAATGCACAGGCACACTTGTTTTCCAAAGGAATCTAGATTTATTTTTCATGAAAGCTAAGAATAAAGTGTCCACTCCACAAGGGTGCTGCAGAGCTGAGCAGACTCACTCTGGTGGGAGTCCAGCTAGGGCTCTGCCCTGCCCTGTGGGCTGGCAGGCTCTTTCAGCTGGGAGGGGCCCAAGGGAAAGGTCCCTGCAAAGCCCTGAAACCCACACTACAGGTGGCTTGTGCTACTTGAAGGACTCGTGCCAGTGCAGTCATACACGCTGTCTATTGATGACCAGTCCTCCATTTCTGATGGTGGACCCTCCTCTAGTAAATCTCTTCCATCTATCCGGCAGAACGCGCATGTGTTGAATATTTCAGAAGCGGTATCAGCTTCAAAGATGGAGAAGGGCCTGTCGCACTCTTTACACTGTCATGAAATGATTTAAAAGAGCAGAAAGGAGGTGCTGGTCAGAGGGTGTCAGGCAGGAAGTGAGAAGTCTCTCCCCCGCCCCCCATCCAACTATGTTGGCTGGGCCCGGGGAAGAGCATCCCTCTCTGGAATTTCTAAACTTAGAAAGGTGGAAATCGCAGAATTGCAGGCCTCAGACAGAATGAGCACAGGCTACTTCCCCTCTTGCCCCTCAAGAGCTAGGCAGGAACTGCCAGGTCATGCCCTCTGATGTTGGGGTGCTAAGGCCTGATGTGACAGGAAGAGGATGAGGTATCCAGCCCTATCCACTGTTCTGTGTGGACCAGAATTGTGGGACCAAGAGGATGTCCTGATTCCCTGGTGTCCTAAGGACACCTCACTTTTATAGAACCATGAGATGCAAGTAGGTAAGATTTCTGAACAGAGCAGAGGTTTTAACTAAGTTGATCCAGGTACTGACCACCCTCCCCCATACCAGAGCCTGTTTGGCCAAAGAGAGCAGAGAACAGTTAAGACGGACGGTGTAGCTCCTCCTCCCCAGCTGCTGCTCCCTAACGCAGGAACATTGCTGCCCGGGACTGGACAGGTATTCCCAGGCCATGGGCAGAGGTCTCCCGGGGCTCCTTGCCACAGCATGGTCCCTGAGGATGAGACAGCAAGGTAGCAGGCCCTGCCCTAGAACTCCAAGCTTTTGCGTTTTGTCCACATTGTCACTCAAGGGCAGGCAAGGCTGCTGGACAGATAGGCAAGCACTGCCTGGTGGGGAGCCCTCTGGGAAATCTGACCTTCACAGTTTCTCACATTGACGCGAGCAAGTCAAGTGCTGTGGGTTCATCTTTGCTATAGCTTCAGACTCAAGAAGGGCATTGGACCTTTACCTACCTCATCCTACAGCTCATTCCCCCAACTCTAACCCCAGCACACCAGGAATTGTTGGAGACACCACAGAGGAGGCAGCTCCCCTGCCCTGCCCCAGGTGACCTTCGGAGGACAGGGGCAATCACTGCTCTGCAGCTGGCCAGCTTCCCCAGGGTCTAAGGGCCAGCACAGCCTCAAGGGCCACGAGGGCCAGCTGGCCACAAAGACAGGTCCATGTGGGTCCAGCCCTCACTTCCCTTGTCCTGCAGTGCTGTTCCCAGAAGCAGCAGCTCCCAGCCAGACTTTCTGAGAGGAGACAAGTCTAGTGCCTCCATATTCCAAGGGGAAGAGGACTTAGGAGGGCCCAGCTTATACCACTCAGCCTCTCTGAGCAGTAGCCGGCTGTGTGCACAGCAAGGCCCCACCGGGGTAGCCACTGTGGCCAGCCTTAGCTGGGCCCGGTGAAACAGAAGCTCTGCTACCAAGCTCATGTGCTAAAGAAACATGGGTGTCTGAGCCTCTTACAAGGGAAACAGGGCACAGGGGCCGGGCCGGGGGCTCCGCTAGAGTGCAAGAGGCTCACACAGAGTCCAGCTGTGCACCCGGCCATCCTCATGTCCTCCACTCCCCCTCCCTCCTCAGACTTATCAGGCCTGCTCCTGCCTTGGGGCCTTTGCACTGGCTGTTCCCTTTGCCAAGAAATTCTTCCCCTAAATGTCTACAGCTCACCTGCTTTAAGTCAGTAGCAAATGTTACCTTCTCCGGGAGACCTACTTTGCCCATCCCTTAAAATATTGCAACCCCCAGCACTACTGTTCCCCTTTCCTGTGTATTCCCCCGATTAATTATCACCCTGTGTCTTTACTCTTTGTCCCCTCTTTTACAGTTACAGCTCCCTCCGAGCAAGCATTTCCGTCTGTTTGGTCACAGCTGTATCCCTAGTTGCCCAATAAATAACTGTTCAAAGAATATATTAATTTGTAGAGGACTCTAACAGGACTCACGGGGCTTAATTTTACCCAATACCAACCTGTTTCACGTGTAAGCCCCTGGCCTTTCTGTTCTTGATCGCCAAAGGAACCTGGTCAATGTTTTCAATGTCCCACAGTCTCAAGGTCCTATCCTAGAACAAGTTAACAGCAAATCAGAAGTCACCAAGTAGGCTGTGGTACATCCATTCAATGGAACATCATTTAATGGTGAAGGGAAACGAGCTCTCCAACCACTCGAAGGCAAGGAGGGACTTGAACGTGCACAGTTAAGCAAGAGAAGCCAGTCTGAAAGGACAACAGGCTACAATTCCAACCACATGACGTTCCAGAAAAGGCAAAACCATAAAAACAATAGAGGCATCTGTGGTTTCCAGGGATTCTAGAGATGAGTAGGTGGGGCACAGGGGCTATTTTTTTTTAAGACAGAGTCTTACTCTGTCACCTTGGGCATCATCACAGCTCACAGCAAGCTCAAACTCTTGGGCTCAAGCAATCCTCCTGCCTCAGCCTCCCAAGTAGCTGGATTACCGGTGTCTTCCACAACACCCAGCTAGTTTTTCTATGTTTAATAGAGATGGGGTCTTGCTCTTGCTCAGGCTGGTCTCAAATTCTTAACCTCAATCAGTCCATCTGCCTCGGCTTCCTAAAATACAGGCATGAGGCTCTGCACCCAGCTGGCACAGGGGGTGTTTAGGGCTGACACTCTCCTGCATGCTACCTTTATTCAGGTGACATGCATTTGGCAAAGCCCATAGAACTGTACAATGGGGAGAGTGGAACAATCTCAAGTATGGACTTAGGTTAATAATGATGATGATACCTCCAGCACCGGATGCAGACTGTTGACACTTGACTTTAGCCTAATGGGACCTTGTCAGACTTCTGTCCTCCAGAACGGTAAGATATTAAGTTTGTGTTGTTAAATGTTTAAACAGTGTGGTCTGGAGCAATTTGTTAGAGAAGCAATTAAAAACTAATACACTGAGCAGTGCTCCATTTCCCGATTCAGCAGTGGCAACTAAGTGTCTTGTGTGGGGGAACCAAGGGGGAATTTGGGGTAACATGTATAGGCCCCTTGCAGTGTAGAGATGTCTAATTTTAGCATTGGTCATACTTTCTTTTTTTTTTTTTGTAGAGACAGAGTCTCACTTTATCGCCCTCAGGAGAGTGCTGTAGAGTCACAGCTCACAGCAACCTCCAACTCTTGGGCTTAGGCGATTCTCTTGCCTCAGCCTCCCAAGTAGCTGGGACTACAGGCGCCCGCCACAACGCCCAGCCATTTTTTGATGCAGTTTGGCCGGGGCCGGGTTTGAACCCGCCACCCTCGGTATATGGGGCCAGCGCCCTACTCGCCGAGCCACAGACGCCGCCCTGGTCGTACTTTGTATGGTCTGTCAGGTGGGTCCTCAAACCATGGCAACAACAACAAGTGTCCCCTCAGCTCTTAGATACTTTGATTCGAAACTTGGCATATCAAAGCATCTTCTGGATTTCTATGAAGACATGAAAACAATTACAGAAAACAGAAAAGTAATTATCTGAGCACAAACTAGACTTAGCTCATCTGCCTATATATTCAGCAAACAGTGCAAATGTAAATTTTGGTAAATTCCATTCATTCTATAAACTTCTGACCAAAGTAAATGAAATGCTGAATGGCTGTGTACATTCCTTGTGACATTCTTTACAAAGGAGTGTGGGCTCGGCACCCATAGCACAGTAGTTAGGGCGTCAGCCACGTACACTCAGGCTGGTGGGTTCGAACCCAGCCACGCCAGCTAAACAACAATGACAACCACAATCAACCGCCTGTAAGTCCCAGCTACTTGGGAGGCTGAGGCAAGAGAATCGCTTCGGCCCAAGACATTGAGGTTGCTGTGAGCTATGACACCACGGCACTCTAGGACCCTACGAGGGCAACATACTAAGATTCTGTCTCAAAAAATTTTTAAAAAGGAGTGTGATTTGCTTACCTGTGATGTGTTTCATAATAAAAGTTTTGGGCCACTTTTCCCCTTCTGCAAAATATACAGAAGCACTTAAGGAGTTGTTTTTTGTTTTTTGTTTTCATGCTGTATTATCTTTAATTTAAAAAATATGGAACCCTTCATGGATTTGCCTGTCATCCTTGCGCAGGGGCCATGCTAATCTCTGTATTGTTCCAATTTTAGTATATATGCTGCCAAAGCAAGCACTGTTTTTTGTTTTTTTGTTTTTGTTTTTGTTTTTTTTTGACAAAGGGACAGAGTCTCGCTTTGTTGCTTTTTGCAGAGTGCTGTGCTGTCACAGCTCACACAACCTCAAACTCCTGGGCTCAAGTGATCTTCCTGCCTCAGCCTCCCGAGTAGCTGGAACTACAGGCACCACCACACACCCGGCTTGGCTATTTTTAGAGACAGGGTCTCACTCTTCCTCAGGCTGATCTCAAATTCCTGAGCTCAAGCAATCCACCCACTTCGGCCTCCCAAAGTGCTGGGATTACAGTCGTGAGTCACTGAGCCCAGCCACTCAATGAGATTTTTGGTTACAGAAATGGAAGGCGTTATCTTTCTTTAACATGTGCCCACAAGATGGCTATTATCATTTGTGGCCTGCTTTAAAATCCTATTTTTAAAGTGTGGGACAAGAAGAATGGTCGCTAAATGTAAAATAACACTAAGGATGAGAATAAAGGAAAAAATTAGAATAATACAAAAATGTATGTACTGTTTGTCCAAAACCATTTGATGATCTTTGAAGAGGCATGATGAGTTGTTCAATGTTAGCTGTAGATTGTGACAAAATTCATATAGTGAAAAAATGGTTCGTTTTTTAGAAATAAGACTGCTGCAGTACTAAAAAAAAAAAATTCACCAGAAAAGGGCAGCCAATTTGAACAGAACATTCTCAGTTTCTTTACTAAAACTATAACTTATTTGGAATCCAACTTCAATGTCGCAAGTTGTTTTTGGTTTTTGTAGAGATAGGGTCTTGTTCTGTCACCAGGCTGGAGTGCAGTGCATGATTATAGCCCACTGCAAGCCTTGAACTCTTGGGCAAGCCATTCATCCTGTTTCATCCTCCCAAACTATAGGCGCTCACCACCATGCCTAGCTTTTGTTTGTTTGTTTGAGACACAATCTCACTATATTGCCCTGGGTCCTCAAATTCTTTGGGCTCAAGTGATCCTCTTCCCTTCCAAGTAGCCTCCCAAGTAGGCACCCAGCACAACGTTCGGCTATTTTTTAGAGATGGTGTCTTGCTCAGGCTGGCCTCAAACTCGTGAGCTCAAGCAATCTACCTGACTCGGCCTCCCAGAGTGTTAGGATTACAGGCGTGAGCCACTGCGCCCATCCTTCATGAGCAGCTAACTTGTTTTATTTTATTTTATAGAGATGGGGGGCTCACTGTATTGCTCAGGCTACTCTTGAACTCCTGGCCCCAAGCAGTCCTACTGCTCAGCCTCCCAAAGTGCTAGGATTACAGGCATGAGCCACTGTGCCCAGCCCAATATCCCATGTTTTTATTGCCTCTGTGACTTAATGCCTTTTTCTCTGCGGGGGGTGGGGGGGAGATTTAACTTATGATGACATACGGTGTGCTTCAAAGCTTTTAAAAATGATGGATATTTTACTTACATATAACCTCTAGCATGAATTTATAGTGGCAAGGTACCTAACTGCCAAGTGCCTGGTCTATGAAAACAAGCTTGTGAATTTAGTGCATTTTGGACATTTTTGGAGAGCTGAAAGATAAGAGCTAAAGAATTAGCTCTTCTTTACCAAGCTAAAGAATTTGTTGCCTGTAAGTAAAATCTTTTTTCTTTATTTTTTTTTTTTTTTTTTTTTTTTTTGACACAGTCTTGCTTTATTGCCCTGGGTAGAGGGCTGTAGCGTCATAACTCACAGCAACCTCAAACTCCTGCGTTTGAGTAATCCTCCTTCCTCAGCCTCCTGAATGGCTGGGACTACAGGCACCGGCCGCAACACCCGGCTAGTTTCTCTATTTTTAGTTGAATGGGATCTTGCTCTTGGTTAGGCTGGTCTGGAACTCCGGAGCTCAAGCAATCCGCCTGCCTTGGCCTCCCAGAATGTTAGGATTACAGGCGTGAGCCACCGCGCCCGGCCAGTAAAATCTTAAGTATTCTATGCTTGGACACTTTTATTGAGAGGGTATTTAGTTTGATGCCAGCACACTGGGCTGACACCAGGAATCAGTATAACGTAGTCTTGCTTACAACAGAGACATGCATCAACGTGACTACTACACTTGACGAATTCTGCTCTCCCACCCATACAAACATGGGTATGCTACAGGCTGCAGGCCTTTCAGACAAGAATTATCAGAAACAGGGGCGGTGCCTGTGGTTCAGTGAGTAGGGCACTGGCCCCGTATACCAAGGGTGGTGGGTTCAAACCCAACCCTGGCCACACTGCAACAAAAAAAAATAGCTGGGTTCCTGTAGTTCCAGAAGCCCAACAGCTAGAGGTTTCTGTGAGCTGTGACGCCACTTAAAATCCTTGCCAAATTCAATATCATGAAGATTTTCTGCAATGTTTTCTTCTAAGAGTTTTACAGTTTTAGCTCTCATGTTTAGGACTTGAACCATTTGAATTAATTTTTGGTGTATTGTATAGGAAAAAGCTGCAATTTCTTTCTCTTTCTTTCTTTCTTTTTTTTTTTTTTTTTTGAGACAGAGCCTTAAGCTGTCACTCTGAATAGAGTGCTGTGGCATCACAGCTCACAGCAACCTCCAATTCCTGGGCTCAAGCGAGTCTCCTGCCTCTGCCTCCCAAGTAGCTGGGACTACAGGTGCCCACCACAACGCCTGGCCATTTTTGGTTGTAGCCATCATTGTTGTTTGGCGGGCCCAGGCTGGGTCCAGCTCAGGTGTACGTGGCTGGTGCCTTAGCCCGTTGAACCACAGGCACCGAGCCTGTTGTTTTCTATATACAGGGTGACCACACAGTTCTTGTGCAATTTGATCTTGTGTATGATCATGCTTCCAGGAACAGAAATAGTTTTATATCAGGCTAGGTGTGGAGGCTCACGCCTGTGATCCCAGCACACTGGGAGGCCGAGGCAGGTGGATCGCCTTGAACTCAGGAGTTTGAAACCAGCCCAAGCAAGAGTGAGACCCTGTCTCTATTGAAAATACAAAGACACCTGTAGTCTCAGCTACTTGGGAGGCTAAGGCAGCAGGATCACTTAAGCCCAAGAGTTTGAGGTTGCTGTGAGTTATAATTATACCACAGCACTCTACCCAAGGTGAAACAGTGAGACTCTGCCAAAAAAGAAAAAGAGAGAAAAGAAAAGAAGTAATTTTATCTCTTCCCTTCCAATTTGGATGTCTGTTATTTCTTTTTTTTAATCTGATAGCTCTATCTAGAACTTCCACTATAATATTGAACAGCAGCAGTGAAAGCCATCCTGGTCTTCATTTTTTTTTTTTTTTTTTTGGCAGTTTTTGAACGGGGCTGGGTTTGATCCCACCACCTCCAGTATATGGGGCCGGCGCCCTACTCCTTTGAGTCAGAGGCACCACCCCATCCTGGTCTTTTTTTTTTTTTTTTTTTTGGAGACAGAGTCTCACTATGTCACCCTGGGTAGAGTGCGGTGGCATTACAGCTCACACCAATCTCCAACTCTTGGACTTAAGCAGTTCTCTTGTCTCAGCCTCCTGAGTAGCTGGGAACAGCCTTGGCCCACCACAACGCCCAGCCATTTTTTGGTTGCAGCCATCAGTGTTGTTTGGCGGGCCCGGGCTGGATTCGAACCCACCAGCTCAGGTGTAATGGCTGGCGCCTTAGCCTGTTGAGCCACAGACGCCGAGCCATCCAAGAAAGATTTTTTAAAAAGCACAGTAAAGTGCTATATCAGAAGACAGAAAGAAACATTATAAATTTTTTTTTGTGGCTGAGCTCTCATAGCACAGTGGTTAAGGTGCTGGCCACATACACCCAGGCTGGTGGTTTTGAACCCAGCCAGGGCCAGCTGAACAACTACAACTGCAACAAAAAAATAGCCGGGTGTTGTGGAGGGAGCTTGTAGCCCCAGGTATTTGGCAGGCTGAGGCAAGAGAATCACTTTAGCCCAAGAGTTTGAAGTTGCTGTGAGCTTTGACATCACAGCACTCTACCGAGAGTGACATGGTGAGACTTTGTCTCCAAAAAAAACATTTTTTTTTGTTTTTCTTAAACATATTTGTTTAATTAGCCCTAATGTTAATTACTAATTGTTATTAGCTATTGTTGTTTTGTTTAAATAATCGTATTTAACAATTACTAATTGTTGATATTAGTTATTGTTGTTTTGTTTAAATAATCATATTCAGGTAACAGAAAGGTTAAAATACAGAATAATATATGATTTCAAGTATACACTTGTTTTTATAATTTTATATTAAAGTAATAACCCATACCATGCAATTCTTTATTATATATGACAGTATTAGGGGGTATTGGTCTGGTACGTGTTTGTCCCAGGCTGTTTTCTGAACACTTGGTCATCCTGGACAGAGTCTTCCCCACAGTCTCCCAGATCTAGAAACCTCCAGCCTAGGATATGACATGCTCAGGGGGCAAGGTCAATCCCCACTCTTCAGGTGCTCCCGGCTGGAGGACAGCCCTTGGGATATCCTGGGCTAGCTGTCACGCACCATTCCAGTGGGGAATTCCAGGATGCAGGGGTGTGGGGAGGGAAGCCCCTCCCGGGACCTTGGGTGCCCTCTGCTGGTCGGTGAGCAGATGCCGTCCCTCAGAGGCCCCCTGTCGACTCCATCACTCACCAATCTGGCCAGGCTACTCCTCTAACAAAGCTCAAAGGTCAGTGGTACAGACACAGAAACAGCTGGCAGCTCCCAGGACCTGCTCTGCACATTCCCAGACAGCTCACTGAGTGGGGATGGCCTGGCCAGATGTAGACATCTGGCCGAGCCTGCTGGGGAATTTTACACTTGTCAGTAACACTTCTGCTATCACCAGTTCTACCAAAAGTGATGGACAGTGTATGTCACTCAAAGCTTAGAGCACTTTAGGTGCAGTAGGTCATGCTCATAATCCAAGCACTCTGGGAGTCTGAGGCAGGAGGATCGCTTGAAGCCAGGAGTACAAGGCCAACATAGCAAGATCCCACCTCTACCAAAAATGTAATTTTTCTTCTCATTAGCTGGGCATGTTGGCACAGGCTTATAGTCCCAGCTACTCAGGAAGCTGAGGTGGGAGAATTGCTTGAGCCTGGGAGTAGGAGGTTGCAGTGAGCTGTGATTATACCACTATACTCTAGTAGCCTGGGCAACAGAGCAATACCTTGTCTCTTAAAAAGAGAAAAAAAAAATGTTGGCTACTTTTACCTTTGAAGCAGATAGGACCCATTTTTTGTTGTTACTAATGGCAACATCCATCACCCAGTCATTATGGCCCTAAAGGAAAATTAGATCTTAATGAGGACATAGAGAAAATGCCTTTATATGAACAACAAAGAAAACCAAAAACATCAAAGTCAAAATCCCAATGCTTCTTACACTTAAGAGCAACTAATTGTGCCCTGGTTTTCATCAATAACATTCAAGGTAGAACACAAAGTGTGAAGTTGTCATATGTGTATCCTTCATGGCACTCTGTGTGTGTCTTTTTTTTATTGTTGTTCTTTTTTTGAGACAGAGTCTCACTTTGTGGCCCTTGGTAGAGTGCTAAAGCATCAAAGCTCACAGCATCCTTAAACTCTTGGGCTCCAGTGATCCTCTTGCCTCAGCTTCCCAAGTAGCTGGGACTACAAGTGTCTACCACAATACCCCAGGTAGTTTTCCTATTTTTAGTAGAAATGGGGTCTCACTTTTGCTCAGGCTGGTCTCAAACTCCTGAGCTCAAGCGATCCACCTGCCTTGGCCTCCGAGAGTGCTGGGATAATAGGCATGAGCCACGAGCCACCGCGCCCTGCCTGTATGTGTTTTTTTAAAAAAAAAATGGAACTGGAAAAAGAAAAAAAAAAAGATTATTTCCCATCTGGGGACTTTTGTTTGCATTCTTTGTTCTAGTCAATACCACTGAGCTTTTGGCTTCAAGTAACTGCAAAACCAGTCCACTGTGGCTTAAGAATGATGAAAAGGAGTTCAGAGGCAGGCTCGGTGCCTGTGGCTCAACGGGCTAAGGCACCAGCCACGTACACCTGAGCTGGCGGGTTTGAATCCAGGCCGGGCCCGCCAAGCAACAATGACGGCTCAACCAAAAAATGGCCGGGCGTTGTGGCGGGCGCCTGTAGTCCCAGCTACTTGGGAGGCAGAGGCAGGAGACTCACTTGAGCCCAGGAATTGGAGGTTGCTGTGAGCTGTGATGCCACAGCACTCTATCCAGGGTGACAG
>CAUYRH010124015.1:0-26007 GCA_963574655.1 Perodicticus potto | reverse complement strand
ATCAATTTCTCCAATGACTGCAACATTGTCACCTCTTACGATGTACAATCCTAGTACCACTTGCTCTACTCCTTGTGAAGAGCTGAATACTCGTTCATGGCTTTCATCCAAAATCAAATTAATGGTCTGGTCAAAACCTTTCAGTGTTCCCATAATCATTCTCCCATCAGAAGTAATAAGAGCAACAGTTCGGTTGATGTAGTTCTCCAGGGCGGATGTCATGCTGCCCGGCCCGGGGTTGGGGAGCCGCACCGCTTACAAGCAAAGCTGAAAAGCCTCATTTTAAATTTTAATTGATTTCTTTCCATACATGTATATATTGATTAAAAAGTATGTTATTGATACTCTCTCAAGGACATTGTTACATTTATATCTTTTTGTTACTTTTATTCTTCAGAAATCAATGTGGACTGAACATAAATCACCTGATGGGAGGACTTACTACTATAATACTGAAACAAAACAGTCTACTTGGGAGAAACCAGATGATCTTAAAACACCTGCAGAGGTAAAAGTTTGAGGACTGGAAATCAGGGGCTGTCAAGTAGATTAGGGCATATTTTACTGTGTTATAAAATTTTACTATTCAAAATATACTAATATGCACTCTGGGAGGCGAAGGTAGGTGGATTGCTTGAGCTCAGGAGTTCAAGCCCAGCCTGAGCAAGAGCAAAAACCCCATCTCTAAAAATAACTGGATGGTGTGGATGCCTATCGTAGCTACTTGGGAGGCTGAGGCAAGAGGATCACTGGAGCACAAGAATTTGAGGTTGCTGTGAGCTCTGACTCCATGGCATTCTACCAAGTGTGACAGATTAGAGACTGTCTGAAGATAAAATTTAAAAAAGTAAAATAACAAAATATACAGATAAGGAAGTAAAAGGTAAAGTTGACGTAAACTGAGTTAAGCAAGACTGCATGTGGTTTAATTAGAAATTCTAGGTGAGAATTGATATGCACAGCAGTGCTTGGGAGAAAAGGTTGGTAGATAACATGCTATATTTTTTTTATTTATCCCAGTACTTTATAATCAGTGATACTTACCAAGTATATATTTTGTCCAAGACACTGGACTTTAGTTTTCAATCACTTTCTTACATTATCCTATCAGGTTTTATATGGTAGATTTTAAGTATATCATACCAACATTTTTTCCTTATATAAGTTAACTCATCAAGTTCTAATAAACTGTCATAAACTGAAATTTAAGCATGAATAAACCAAATTTTGCTTTTTCCAAATTTTATGTTTTCCTATTTATATTAGTATTGGATAAATCTGCTTTGTTAAATATGGATGGTTTTCTTTGTTAAGTATGGTGATTTTTTTTTAACCTGTGGTAGGATGTAAATGGTAAGAGTATATAGAATTTGAAATTCAGAGAGAACTGATTTTGAGTTCTGTCCTGTTACCTTAAACAAGTTACTTTCTCTTGTCAAATAATGTAATGTATACCATTATTCCAAATATATAGACTACTTGACAAGAGAAAGTAACTTGTTTAAGGTTGTAAAGATTAAATAATATGTTCACACAACATCATAAGTATTCAATAATTGATAGCTTATATTATTATTGTCTCCCAAGTTTTAGAATTGTATAGTTTGATGATATTTAATGAAAACAGTTATATAAATGATCAATTATGCTAAATATATTGACTAAAAGCTTTCTTTTTAGCAACTCTTGTCTAAATGCCCTTGGAAGGAGTACAAATCTGATTCTGGAAAGCCTTACTATTATAATTCTCAAACAAAAGAATCCCGCTGGGCCAAACCTAAAGAACTTGAGGATCTTGAAGGTAAAACAAGAAAAAATATTTTTGAATGTAAGTTTTTACATATACATATGGTTGACTTTGAGATAATTCCTCCTGAATAGGGTTGTTCAAAGGCTTTTTTTTTTTTAAATTAAATGATTAGAACATTTTAAATGGTATAATAGTTTTATGGGCTCTTATTTTCTTTTTGCTGTAGATCTCAGTTCTATAGATTTTAAATAGATTTTTATTTGATTTGATTCCACTGAAACTAGGATACCAGAATACCATTGTTGCTGGAAGTCTTATTACAAAATCAAACCTGCATGGTGAGCTGCTTTGATAATTCATTTTCTGTCATACTTAACATTTTTAAAATATGTCACTAATGTTCACTAACCATGAGTGGATAGATCTGCAGTGAAAAATCTCTAAAGAATTTCTTTCACTTAAGGGTTATATTATAAATGAGCTTGTAGCTTTTAAGGTCATGATTTGATTTTTTAAAAATCATCATCATCTGAAAATTGAACAAGGACTTAAAAAATTTCTAAATTCCATTGTGAGTGTTGGTGCATTATATGGAACATTTGTTTTAACTCCGCAGTGGTGGAAAGTAGACAGCCTTAAATCTTGCATCGGTTTACATTTTGTTGGTGTATTACCAAACTCTATACATTTAATGATGATTTTGTTTTGCATAACATTGCAAATAGCCCCATCTGTTTTGAAAGAATTAAGGTAATCAAAGTATCATGCTTCACTTATAAAGGGAGAATGTTTCAGCATCTTTAACTATTCAGAGTACTCCTGAAAATCTAGAAATACTTACTACCTTATATAAAACTCAGGGCTTAAAAAAGCAGAAATAATGAGTAAGAATTAAAAATTTAGTTCTTTTACTCTCACTTCTAATATAATCTAATCTCATAATTTATACCATTAGAAGCAGTGGATTATAGGAGAATGGAGCTAATAAAGTAAATGGCAATGTGGAGTGACAGCTGGCAGGAAAGAGAGAACAAAAGATACCATTAAGTTCATTTATCTTTGTTGTGTCACCTCGTTTTGGAAAAATAAGTTAATTCATATTAGTGATGATGACTCCTTAATTATGTTTTATCTGCCATCCTAAACATTTTCAGAAATATTTTCCTTTAAAATCTTAAAAACATTTTCACAAAGGGGTAAGCTTGTGTCATTACTCATGGAGCACTTCATTCCCTGGTGATGCTGAATAAAAAATATTTTATTTCTTTATCCTCAAAAATGTACTTAAACTGGAATAAAAACTGAAATATTGAGTGCACATCCTTAAAGTTCAATTTAAATTATCTATACTAGCATTGGCTAATAATATTGTAGATAGGTAGATTCCAGTTTATTCGTTCATGAAGTAACAAGCTCATTTCTGATATAACCCTACTGCAAATAGTTGGTATGCGTTACTATCTATCTACTTGTCAATGCTAGTATATATGTGCTGGAATTTCATAGTAAGTTCCCATTTTGAATTTAGTATCTTTAAAAACCTATCAAACTAGTCTCATCCATGGGGAAATTACTATTCCAGAATCATGCAGATACTTTCAGGGAGTTGTTGCAGTAGCTAGCAGCAGCAGCCTTTGGGAAAGTAGCAGCATGGGATAAGCTTTTCTAATAACTGCTCTCTTTTAAATTTGTTTTCATTTTTAATTACTGCCCTGGAACTTTGGAGCAAGCATTTGCTCTGTAAAAGTGGTTTTGAATTCTTTATTTTTTTAGGATGGTAAATTAAATCCTATTGTATGATCCTTTTCTCTTTATCTCCTTTAAAAATTTTTTCATGATAAACTTTTGTAGTAGATGACTTTTCTTTTTTCTCTTAATAGCAATGATCAAAGCCGAAGAAAGCAGGTAAGCAGTTTTGGAAATCAATGTGTATTTACAAATTTGCTCTCTCCTTTCACATTCTTATGTTTGTTCAGTTTTCTTTGCAAAATACTCTAACATGTTAGGGCTGATACTATCGTTGCCAGATTTTATTGAAAAGAAATTAGAGAGGGATATTTACTCAAGAAGGTACTTCACAACTAGACAGTAATTATTTGAATTTGGATTATATCCTTTACAGATGATTGCATTATAAAAAAAGTTCGAAATTTGGTTTGAGTTGATTTGTGAATGGATGAAATTTGTTTGTGTATCTTTTTCTTTACATAGTTTTCTTTTAATGTATGAAATGGAGAAAATGTAAAGTTCTTATAGATCAAATTTAATGAAATAATACAATCTGTTGGGCGTTTGGTAAATGAGAACAGTTCCTGGACTTTAGAAATGCAGACTATCAATGCTTTTAATACATTACTGTAAATGTTAATTCAATTAAGTTAAAGCCATACAGTTTCATTTTGTAATTTTAATTTTTTTGAATGGCTTAGTAGTTTGGCATCCTTGGCTTTTTTCCACTTCAGTTGTTTCTTTTGTTTATTTGGTTTTATGGATAATTTTAAAATTTTAGCTTTGTGATTACAACAATGAAATGACCAGTTTTCTCTCTCTTTTTAATGTATAGTAAGCAAGAAGAGTGCACAACAGCAGCAGCCCCAGTTCCTACAACAGAAATTCCGACCACCATGAGCACCATGGCTGCTGCAGAAGCAGCAGCTGCTGTTGTTGCTGCTGCAGCCGCTGCAGCGGCAGCTGCTGCTGCGGCCAATGCCAGTGCCTCTACTTCTGCTTCTAATACTGTCAGTGGAAGTGTTCCAGTTGTTCCTGAACCTGAAGTTACTTCCATTGTTGCTACTGTTGTAGATAATGAAAATACAGTAACTATTTCAACTGAGGAACAAGCACAACTTACTAGTACACCAGCTATTCAGGATCAGAGTATTGAAGTATCTAGTAATACTGGAGAAGAAACATCTAAACAGGAAACTGTAGCTGAGTAAGTTTCAACACTTGTTTTCTGAAAGTCAGTACCAGATTTCATTAGTAAAAGAAATTGCCAGGGGTGGTGCCTGTGGCTCAAAGGAGTAGGGCACCAGCCCGATATGCCAGAGGTAGCAGGTTCAAACCCAGCCCTGGCCAGAAACTGCAAAAAAAAAAAGAAATTGCCAGTTTAGTTAGTGACCATTAAGTGTTTAAGTGGATAATAAGAGTTTTTGAGAATCAAAACATAAGCCTGTAGGCAATTGATCAGTTTTGAGGCTGAGTTTTAGAGGTTGCAGGGTGGGGTCGTGCAATCAAACCATTGCATAATTAGTGCACTAAATTTTTTGAAAGTAGAACTGAGGATAGGGTATACCACAAATTTTAAAAAGAGTGCCAAAAACCTTAGGAAGGAAGATATATTTAAAGATACCTTTAATCAGTGCAAAATCAGTCAAAATCAGTGCAGAAAAATTCCATGATTAACAAACTCAATATTTCAACTGAAGTATCAGATTAATGATTTCTTTTGCCTCAATCTGTCCTGTGGCTCACCACAGCACCGCAATCAGGTGCTATATTCTTTTCTTTTCAGACAGTCTCACTGTGTCGAGTGCAGTGGTGTCATAGCTTACAGCAACCTCAAGCTCTTGGGCTTAAGCAGTTCTTTTACCTCAACCTCGTGGGCAGCTGGGATTACAGGCATCCGCCACTATGCCTGGCTAGTTTTTTCTGTTTTTTGTAGAGAGAGGGTGTCATTCTTCTCAGGCTAGTCTTGAACTTCTGAGTTCAGGAGATCCACCCATCTAAGCCTCCCAGAGTGCTAAGAGTATAGGTGTGAGCCACGGTACCTGGCTGGGTACTGTATACTTAGATGTTGAACAAACAGATAAACTATGGAAGTTGTAGCCCTGCTAACTAGACTACTAAACTTCTTTTATTTCTCTTTGGGTTTTTTTTGTGTGTGTGTATGTGTGTTTTGTTTTCTACCTTCTTCAAATCAGTTAAAAAAAAAAAGGCTAGGTTGAAAAATGTATTAAAGATGAGAGGAGATAATTTATAGAGAAGGAAATACAGTTATCCAAGAAGTACATGAAAAGACAGTCATAAAGAAATAGAAATTAAAATAGTATTATTTTCTACCGTATAAGCAAAAGTCAAGTAGACAAAAAATAGAGATAACACCAGGATAAAAAAATGTCATCACTTAGAGTGGAACTAAATTTGTACAAGCTTTCTGATAAAGTAAAGTTGTGTAAAGGTTTACAGTTTGCATATACTTACACATCCCATTGTCTAGTAATACTTAATATGGCTGTACAACTATGAAAAACAAAGTTAAGCTAAATTTCTTGAATTTAAGCATGTTCTCAAGCTTAAAAAGTGTCAGCCATAATCTCATGGTCTAAACATAATTGTCCATCTTAATGTTTAAGTATATTGCCTTCATCCCTCCAACCTTTCTTTATAACCATTTGTTTCTCTTATGTCAGTTTCCCAAAGTGAAAACTGTTACAATTTTTTCTGATATTGAGAAATTTAAAGTGTTCCTCCATTTGTAGACATTCAGGCTTTCTGAAATTATGTTCTTTTGCATCTTTTCACACTTAATCGCTTTTTACACAAAAATATGTTTTTCATAATTTTAACAATAAGCCATTTTCTGGTTTTTTTCATTCCAGCATTTCTTTATTATATTATACCTGAGTCATTATAATAAGCTTTGATTTTCATTGCTATGATAGAGACCATTTGTAGCTTTTGAATTTTTGCTGGGCTCTTTACAGTATTTTTTGACAATTTGGAATTGATTTCCCAATGAGGTTACTTGATTCGTAGGCTATGAATATACCTGTACTTGAATTTTTGTTGTTGTTTGTATTTACTGCAGTATCTCTTCCTCTAAGCATTCTGCTGAAAGCGTTTTTTTTTCCCCTGTACTACTTCATATAGGAAGAAATGTAAAGGTTATACAATTTTTTTACCCTAGAAAAATCCTCTGAACAAGTCAGTGATTTTTGGTTGTGTAAATTCTTTTGCTTGAGGTCATGTTTTAGCAAACTCTTTCATAAAATACCAGTTAGGAAATTTTCTGTTTTACATGCCATACAGTGTCTGTATGGTAACTCAGTTTAGCTGGTAGCACAGAATTAGTCATGGACATAATACAGAAGAACCTCTGTAAGTTGATTGACCACCCAAGGGACTGTAGCAAACTGGTCAACATATAAAGGTGGTGAATATAAGGAATTAGGCCTTCTGTACTAATAGATATATATGATGCATGTATGACCTATGAAAATAAAACTTGAAGTGATGAGCTATGGAGATTCTATTGTAAAGCATGCGATCATGTATATATTCATATAAAAGTATATTTATAAAACTAACAGCGGGTTGGGTTTGGCTAGTGGATCATAGTTTGCCAATCCTGATTCAGATTAATCTCTATATCTGATTTATATTTATACACACTTGCCTAAATGCTTAGTTAAAGTATTAAGCTATAGGCTAGTGGAGGTAGTGTTTTGGTGGAATTAAATGTTTGTTTTGGCATTTGTAGAATCTTAAAAACAATTATTTTAGAAAAACTATTACCTTCATTTCTTTGTCTATTGTTAAGTATGTTTTTAGGGTTCATATAAAAGATTTTGTTGCAAAATTACCAAATTTTAGCTCTATATCAAACATTTAAATAATATAGGCATTGTTTCTAAATGAAGCAAATGTTTATTTAAATTATGATAGCATGTTCAAATGTCTCTTTAGTTTTACTCCCAAAAAAGAAGAGGAAGAGAGCCAACCAGCAAAAAAGACATATACTTGGAATACAAAGGAGGAGGCAAAGCAGGCTTTTAAAGAATTGTTGAAAGAAAAGGTAATGTATGTTAGTGGATTTTTTTAGTGCTCCTCACCCTTTGGTTTAAGATGAAGTATATATTACACCTTTTTATGTGACATATAATAATCATCTAAAAAATAAGTGAAGTTCCTCTTTATCAACACCTTTATGCCTTTATTGTAGATACTAATCTCAAAAACTGTTGTATAACTGAAAATTAACTAAATGTATCTTGTTTTCTTAAAATTTTTATGAAACTTTCAACAAAAAAAACTGTTGTGTACCAGGTACACAATACAAGGTACACTAGTACATTTTTGCCTCAATAAGTAAGATTTTTTTTTTATTCATAATAATTACCTTTTTAGTCAATAGTGTAACAAAAAAGCATTCATGCTCCTTTTAAATTTTAGTTACAATTTTCAGTCTGTATATTACTGGTTTGCCTTCAGTATAAAACTATTTTTAGAACTTTTTCAAACTCTTGCATAGCTGAAGGGCTTGATGTTTTCAGTGAGTATAATGCTTGGCTTTCTGTTATGATTCTATTCAATTTTTCATTTAAATTGTTTTCAGCGGGTGCCATCCAATGCTTCATGGGAACAAGCTATGAAAATGATCATTAATGATCCACGATACAGGTAATACTTCAATTTTTTATTCACTATTCACTTTGAGCATAGCAAGCTTCTCACGTTTAAAATTGTTGAAAATGGTACAACTTTTCACCTCAATGACTTCTGTTGTATTGGATACCAAATACTACATTTTTGAAATTTTCTTAATTTATACATGAAAATAATTGTATTACTTTTTTCAAACCACTGACATTTAATTCTCCTGCACCTATTTATTCTCCTGGTATTTTCTATTATTTAGTGCTTTAGCAAAGTTGAGTGAAAAAAAGCAGGCCTTTAATGCCTATAAAGTCCAGACAGAAAAAGAAGAAAAAGAAGAGGCAAGATCAAAATACAAAGAGGCTAAGGAGTCCTTTCAGCGTTTTCTTGAAAATCATGAGAAAATGACTTCCACAACAAGATACAAGTAAGGTTTCTCATGTTTACTGTATTGTTGTTTGTGTCATGCTTTTTTGCCAGGTACAGTAACTGATCTAAAGTAGATGCTCATTAAATAAAGATAGATGATTATGAAAGTGGCAGTTCCATAAGGTGCAAGATAAATCAGTAGTTAAATGTGAGATTTAACTTACAGATTTAACATACTGAATTATAAATTAAAAGAAGAAAAAAAAGTGGAAAAGAGAAGATTTAATGACCAAGTTCATCTCCCTTTTACTTAACAAAATCGTTGAAGTTATTTATAGTGATAGAATAGAATATAGGCTATTTTTACTAGGTAGCATAGAATTTTAAAAACTTGCTTTATATAGCATTCTTAATTTTAGATTGCCTTATTTATAATAGTGGGCAATTTAATATTGTTTGCAGTATGTTAATTTACCTGTGTGCTTCTTTATTTCCCTCACTTTTCCAGAAAAAAGTATGATTTAGTTCTATGGGCAATTTGCTAGTCTCTGTTGGTTCCCCAAGATATAGTCAAGATTACAAAGCATTACCCAGTAGAAATTATCCCCCCATCAGTAAGGAGCAATAGAGACCTATACAATTTTATTTTATTTTCGTAAATATCCAAGAGTTTTCCTTTTTAATACAATTATGAACTTAAAGTATTCATCTTATGGTTTTAAATTTCAATTGAGTTTTATACTAAAATTGCTTAAAATTGTTGTCGTGTAATGTTTTTTAACACATAGAAAAGCTGAACAAATGTTTGGAGAGATGGAAGTCTGGAATGCAATATCAGAACGTGATCGTCTTGAAATCTATGAAGATGTTTTATTCTTTCTCTCAAAAAAGGAAAAGGTATTATTTGTTTGTATTATAGATATTTATTTATAAATCAACAATTTTTATCATTCTGAACTTATCCATTTTTGTTGTTTTGGTTATCCAGTTTTGGTATAGCAGATTTATTTATTAGAAGTAAGGTTTAACGATAGAATGGGTAGCTTCTACAATAAGCTTCTTTATCCTTTTTCCTCTAGCATAGTAGGTGCTAACATGGATGGAGTAGATACTGATTTATCCACCTGTTATTTATATTGTCACTAATTGGCTATCTTATGTCTACTTTGAAAAAGCAGACATGACACTTCTGTTTTAGATCATTGGACTTCAAAATATTCAGGTTTTTTTTTTTTTTAATGCAATTAAGAGATCATTACAAGAAAGTACAGTTGTTTCCACTAAACTGAACTTATAGAATAAGGTTCTAAAACACATTTTACTCATGTCTATTTTCACTTACTAAATTTTGTATTATCCAGTCTTCAAGGAACTAAATGTAAGTATTGTCAAAAACTGGAATATGGCTGAAGGTTGTCAAGAACCTTGGCGTTTCTGTCTGCAGTAAATTTAGTTACAAATTTTATATGCATAGTAGTACATATAAGAGAGGTTACATTGGTGGGGAGGGTTAAAAACGTGGTTTCCAGATTTCAGAAGAGGTTAAAAAAAATGAAAGTAAATGCTAAGATAAGCAATCAGGCAAGAGCATTGACAAAGTAAATAGTGTGACTATTGAAAGTAATTGAAATTTAGCGATCTGAATTTACATTTACAATTTGGTCATTATTAGAATGTAGAGAAACCTACACTTAATTGCAACTCAAGATGTCTTAATTTCTTTGAGCTTCCAAGAATATTTTCATAATTTTGCTGTAGGAACAAGCAAAGCAGTTGCGAAAGAGAAATTGGGAAGCCCTAAAAAACATACTGGACAACATGGCTAATGTAACATACTCTACTACTTGGTCTGAAGCTCAGCAGTATCTGATGGATAATCCAACTTTTGCAGAAGATGAAGAGTTACAAAGTAAGAATAATAAACACATGAGAGAAACCATTTTAAACAGTGTTCTCTAGCAGCAAAGAATTATTTTCATTTGTTACATGCAATCACTAACTGAATTGTACACAGTTGTTTGTCCTTTTCTGGATAAGTACTTATTTTCAAATGGGATTTTTCTTTTTAATTGAATTTTATGAGTCAGGACAAAATACTGTGTCAGAAATAAAATTTAGCTTTATTAGGTATCCCTTGAATCGGAAGTATATTATAACTGGAAGTTATGCTTAGCTCCTTATATGTAACATGGTAAGAACAAAATTATTTCCTTATGTTCATGCCATCTTCTTGCAGTAGTTACTTTATAGATTTGCAAAAAGGAAAAAAAAAGTGTACTAGAATTTCATTAGGCTTTTCTAAGTATGCTTTTTTTTTTTTTGACTTACCTAGTTCCTAGTTCCCTTTTAAATTTATGTTGTCTGGGCTGCCTGTGTGAAAAATTGTGCTTCAGTGGGTTTTTTTCAGGGCTCAGAATCCTATGCTTTAAAAAAAATTTTTTTTTTTTTTTTTTGAGACAGAGCCTCAAGCTGTCACCCTGGATAGAGTGCCGTGGCATCACAGCTCACAGCACCCTCCAATTCCTGGGCTCAAGCGAGTGTCTTACCTCCGCCTTTCATGTAGGTGGGACTACAGGTGCCCGCCACAACGCCCAGCCATTTTTTGGTTGCACCGTCATTGTTGTTTGGCGGGCCCAGGCTGGATTCGAACCCGCCAGCTCAGGTGTATGTGGCTCGTGCCTTAGCCCGCTGAGCCACAGACGCCAAGCCTGCTTTAAAAATTTTTATGCTGAGGTAGTTATGATATTCCAAACCAGTTTTGTTGTAACAATTTTATTTTCATTAGTTTTGATATACATGCCTTTTATTTCATCTCATGAATGGTTCAGGGCATTTTTTAATAAGGTATTAGTGACGTGTTTTTCTTAAAACTTTCCTATTTAGTTAATTACAAGTCATACAAGAGTTTAAATACAAGTGGTTTTAAAGGGTGAATTTAAAATTTTTAGGGGAGTTAGTGCAATGTTTTATTCATTAATATTTGACATTTTAATTTTTAACTGAAAACATGTTAGACATGGACAAAGAAGATGCATTAATTTGCTTTGAAGAACACATTCGGGCTTTAGAAAAGGAAGAAGAAGAAGAAAAACAGAAGAGTCTGCTGAGAGAAAGAAGACGACAGCGTAAAAATAGGGAATCTTTTCAGGTAATGAAGTGTCTTTTCTAGCTTAATGTGGTTACTGAGCTTGAATAATATAAACAATGATCTAAACAATACCTTAAATACCATGTTTAGGAGCTGAGAGTCCATGTTCTGTAGTTGGTAGCTCATTTTTATCTGCAAGGTCACTTTTATTCTCGGTGCTGGTGAGAAGCATGGAGAAATGGGTATTTTGCATTTTGTGTCTCACAAGATTACGCATTTCAATAATTATTATAATACTAGCTGGCACTTACTTGTCACTTACTGTTATACATTTTACATTTATAATCTCAATTTTTATGATGTTATAAGGGGAGGTACTATTTTGGATAGTTCCCCTTTATAGGAATATGTAGTGTCTCAGAAGCCAAGATGGATTTTTAAGATAGAGCAGCAGCCCTCCAACCCCAGATGCACAGAATCAAGTATTATCTGAGAAGTTATAAAAATGCAAATTCTCAATCCCAACACCAGACCTGCTGAATTAAATTCTGGGGGTAAGGCCTAACAATCTGGGAAGAGGGGATTCTTTTCTTTTTCTTTTTTTCTTTATTTATTTTTTTGTTAAACAGTCCTTCAGATGATTCTTTCAGAAACCTCTGAACTAGAGGAACCCCTTAAAGTAACAAAATACTAAGAAGTTTTATGAAATGAGGGCTTGAAGACTGCTATTAAGCAAAAGGGTTGCCAAATAGTTGAAAGGTAGACAGATATAGTCATACTTTTCTCTCAGATATTTTAGGTAAAATTCAAGTAAGCTCAGGGTTAAGAGAAAGGCTTTCTTTGGGTAAGAGAAAGAAAATGAAGAAAGAATTGAAAAGGTAGGAGGTATCTAATTTAACAAAATCTCCAAAGGTTGAATTCAGACATATATATGAATAAGTTATATTGTGAACAATATATAAGGGTACAAAAAGAAAGAAGAAGATGGGGGAAAATTGTCTCAAAGGCTGAGGTACTCAACCCCAAAAGATTTTATTGATTGTCATTCTTGGTGGGGGCAGTGTTTCTGACATTTAGTGGGTAGAGGCCAGATATGCTGTTAAACATCCTACAGATGGGTCAGACATGGTAGTTCACACCCATAATTCCAGCACTTTGGGAGCCTAAGGCAGGAGTATGATTTGAGTACAGGAGTTAAAGATTATCCTGGGCAACACAGCAAGAACCACTGTCTCTACAAGAAAAATAAGAAAAATTAGCTGAGCGTGGTGGCATAGTCCTAAAGTCCCACCTACTAGGAGGATCACTAGAGCCCAGGCATTTGAAGCTGCCTGAGCTATGATCATGCCACTGTATTCCATCCTGGGTGACAGAGCAAGACCAAAAAAAAAAAAAATCCATCTAGGCATGATAGCTTACACCTGTGATCCCAGCACTCTGGGAGGGCAAGGCAGGAGGATCGCTTGCGCTTGGAAGTTTGAGACCAGCCAGAGCAAGAGAGAGACCCTGTCTCTACTAAAAAAAAAAAAAAATAGAAAAATTAGCTGGCATTGTGATACAGTGCCAGCTGTGGTGCCAGCTATTCCAGAGGCTGAGGCAAGAGGATCAACTTGAGCCCAGGAGTTTGAGGTTGCTGTGTCCTCGGATGACACCATAGCACTGTGCCCTAAGGCAGCAGAGGGAGACTGTCTCAAAAAAGAACAAAAAGAAATCCTACAACACAACATACAAGACATACATTCCCCTTACCACCCCATCCCCCCAAAAATAAATGAAATAGAATTAGGTCTCCTGATATGTCATTGGTGCCAAGGTTGAGAACCCCTCCTCCCAGGGTAGGGGAAAGACCAGACACAGTCATCTTTTTTTTTTTTTTTTTTTTGGACACAGAGCCTCAAAAGTAGTATTTACTTTGACAACAAATCCTTTACCCTAAAAAGAATTAGCTGTCACCTGGGTAGAGTGCTGTAGTATCACAGGTCACAGCAACCTCCAACTCATGGGCTTAAGCAATTCTCTTACTTCAGCCTCCCAAGTAGCTGGGACTACAGGCACTTGGCTATTTTTTTTGGCACACCCGGGCTGGATTGGAACATACCAGCTCCAGTTTATGTAGCTGGCGTCCTAGCTGCTGAGCTACAGGCACCGATCCAGGCACAGTCATCTTTGAAGCACTTTACTTCCCATAACATAAAAGTCAAGGCACTCCCCACCCCTCGCCCAAAAGGAGACATGCATATACTTTTGTATAACCTCATCATTTGAGGTAGCTAATATCTAATATTTTGAGTTAGTTTTTACCTCTTTCTTCGGTGTTTTAACTTGAGGGACAGGAAACCAAAGCCTAGAAAAATATTGTAGTATTTTAATGGTCCTTTTCTCTGAAGGACAAAATATTTTTTGCCTAAAGGCAGTTTTTGTCTTCCTCAAATACCAAATATTCTTTGTACCTAAATATATTTGATATAATATTGGTAAAAGAGTTACATATATTGCAAAGTTTTTATGTGTTTTCATGTTGCATTCCTATTTCTAAATTACTTAAAGGTGACTTTTCAAATATAATTGCTTTCCCCCTCCCCCAGATATTTTTAGATGAATTACATGAACATGGGCAACTACACTCTATGTCATCTTGGATGGAATTATATCCAACTATAAGTTCTGACATTAGATTCACCAATATGCTTGGTCAGCCTGGTGAGATTCTTTTCTTTCCTAATTTATAGTTATGGTAATAGTTGGAACGGGCCAAAGGGGAATGTGGTTGTGTTGGGGGGAGGGATACTTCATTTTATTTTTGTTTTATAAACAAAAAAGTAATTGCAGCTCTTTGGTTAGAGCTAGCTTTTGACTTCTTTAGTTTTTTCATTAGGATCAACTGCACTTGATCTTTTCAAGTTTTATGTTGAGGATCTTAAAGCACGTTATCATGATGAGAAGAAGATAATAAAGGATATTCTTAAGGTACATAAGTATACTTTTTTCTCTGTTAACTAACCTATTGCATATTTTAACAATGAGTACTATATTTTTTTATTTATGTGTTATTAATAGGATTTCTTTTTTAGGATAAAGGATTTGTTGTCGAAGTAAATACTACTTTTGAAGATTTTGTGGCAATAATCAGTTCAACTAAAAGATCAACTACATTAGATGCTGGAAATATCAAATTGGCTTTCAATAGTGTAAGTTACTTTTATTACTGTAACTAGGTTAGTGATACAATTTTTAAATTATTCAGCTAAAAGTATCTTAACTTGTAAGCTATTGGAATAAGGGAATTTGAGTAGCATTTTATAGAATAATAGGTAGTCTTTCACACAAGGTAAAAGAAAGTAATACATTTAGATAGTAGACTTAACAATATTAGCCTTCCTTTGCTCGAATTAACTGATGTTGTAGATAAATTGGCCCATAACTTGCAAATGATGTGAAAATACTTCTAAATTACGAACAATAAATTATTTCAATTAGCAGGGTTTAATTATAATGTTCTAACTGATTAGATATGATTTTCTAATAGTTACTAGAAAAGGCAGAAGCTCGTGAACGTGAAAGAGAAAAAGAGGAGGCTCGGAAGATGAAACGAAAAGAATCTGCATTTAAGAGTATGTTGAAACAAGCTACTCCTCCAATAGAATTGGATGCTGTCTGGGAAGATGTATGTATACTTCTAAATTTTCTAATGAATTTTCTTCTTACAGTTGAAAAATAAAAATATTTTTAATTTCTTTCCATTTTACAGTCATTTTTAGAGTGTATTTAATATATTTTGAATATATTAAAGTTACTACACTGTGACTCTGCATTCGGGAATGTTTCTTAAGAATGGCTTCAGCTTTTGAAGGAAGAAAATAATACACTTTAAGGAAACTGGGTTATCACAGTTTTCACTTGCTGTGATAATTCCTGTTAAGCATATTGGTATACTTTTCTTGGTATTCTGAATTTTTCAGATCCGGGAGAGATTTGTAAAAGAGCCAGCATTTGAGGACATAACTCTAGAATCTGAAAGAAAACGAATATTTAAAGATTTTATGCATGTTCTTGAGGTAATTTTACTATTCTCATAACTGGTTGAAATATTACAAAACATAAAATTGTTTTTCAAATTGAAGAATTTACAATGATAAAACTATTTCTTGCTATCACTGCTTCTATACAAATGTAGTTACCTGAGATGGTTAGAGAATAGTTTTTTCCTATAAAGACTGCTTTAAAGAGCAGGCATATTGGCTAATGCCAACCCTAAGAATATAAAGACTCGTTTGGAGACTTTTTGTTTTACGGTTTTAGAAAGTTTTACAAATTCAGTGATTTGCCAGCCACAGGATTTGAATAGTGATAAGGTAATTTATAGAGAACAGATTCCATCCCAGGCTATTTGACTTATGGGTCAATGCTTTTAACAAAAATGCTATGCTGTCAGTTCTAAACTAGCTAAATACATTTTTTACAATAGGCCAAAAGTTCATATGTATTTAATATTGTAATATTGCAGTGTTTGTTGGTTGGTAATTGAGCATAGCAGATCACTTAAAACCATTATTTCTTTGGATTTATTGTTCTTGATTTTTATCAGTGTTAACAAAGGTTTTCTCTGTTAACATGTACTCACTTAGGCTTTGTTTTGTTTTATAACTGCCTTTAGATCTGGTCTTGTTGGCTTCTAGGTCTTTACTACTCCAAATGCAGTTCAGACCAGCAGCAGCTGCATTACCTAGGAGCTTCTAAGGAATGCAGAACCTCAGGCCCCATCAGCAGAAATCTTGCATCAGAGTCTTCATTTTAATCAGGTTCCCAAGTAGTAGAATATACAATTAATTTTAGAAACTGTGCTCTAGGTAGTATCTCAGCTATTTTCCCCCAATTCAAGAATCTCTGCCAACCTTTATTCAGATTTGTGCTTGGGGGTAAAGTAATGAGATGGTAAGTGGAACTAAAGATGGTAGCATAGGAAAGGGCTACTCGTATTCACATTTTGGGCCCCAGTATTCTGGCCATGCCATCAGTGTTTTGGTGCAAGGATCTTTTACTGGAGCACCTTCCCCTTTCTCACTGCTATTGTTTTAATAATTGAAATCCACAGGGATAACATGTGGATGTTAACAGAGGACTTGTTTGAGTAAGAAGGACATGTTCTTTGGGGAAAAAGTAGATTTTGCATTTATTCCAAGGCCAAGCTTACTTATCTAAGTTAAAGGATAGCTCTTAGATTGTTTTTTCTATCAGGCACTGACCAAAGCCAGATTCATAAGAATTTTGTTCACTTTTTCAAAGAACCAACTTTTGGTTTGTTAATCTTCTGAATGATTCTTTTGTTCTTGATTTTATTCACTTCTGATCTGATTTTTATTGTTTATTTTCTTTCGCTGGGTCTGGGATTAGATTTCTTTTCCTTTCCAGCTCCTTGAGATAAGTCATTAGATTATTGATTTGTGCGCTTTCTGATTGCTGGATGTGAGCATTTAATGCAGTAAATTTCCCTCTTAGGACTATCTTTGCAGTATCCCAGAGGTTTTAATATCTTGTGGCTTCATTGCCATTTATCTCCTCTTTGACCTGGCTATTGTTTAACATAGGCTGTTTAGAGTCTCATAAGACTTTGACTTTGTATTGGGATGTGTGTTTCTGTTGACATTGAGTTCTACTTTTATTCCATTGTGGTTGATAAAGGGTATAATTTCTGTTTTTTGTGGATTTTTTTTTTTGAGGCTTGATTTGTATCCTAAGATGTGGTCAGTCTTGTAGAATGATCCATGACCTGATGAGAATATATATTCAATAGTAAGGTGAAATTATTATATAGATATACAGAGTTGTCCATAAGTCCATTGTTTCTTTATTTAGTTTCTGCTTGGAGGATCTGTCCAGTCTTGTCATTGGGTTATTGAAGTCCTCGGCTTTTATAGTGGTATTGGTTATCATATTGCTCAGACCAAGTAGGGTTTGTTGTATAAATCTGAGAATGTTTATGCTAGGTGAGTGTATATTTAGAGTTGAAGTGGCCTCTTGTTGTATTGTTCCCCTAACCAATATATAGTGTCCATCTTTATCTTTCTTTTGTTCTTTTAAAGATACTTGTATCTGCAAAAAAAATTGTAGTGACTGCTTTCTTTTGGTTTTCGTTTCTCTGAAATATTGTTTCCAAACCTTTACTCTGAGTCTTGATATGTTTTGGGGGATTAGATCTGTTTCCTGAAGATAGTAAATACTTTATACTTTTTTTATCCAGACAGTCTGTGCCCTTTCAGTGGGGAATTCAAGCCATTTACATTTATTGAATGAATTGATAAGTAAGGTGGCATTCTTTTCACCTTGTTTTATGGAGGGCTTTTGATTGTTCTATCATTTGGGCCATTGTGAAAGCTAGACTTTGTCCTTTAGTTTCTGGGTATCTTTACTTTGCTGATGGTTCATTGTGTTGGTCTGTGTACAGTACAGGTTTCAGTATTTCCTCCTAGGCTGGTCTTGCAGTGGTAAATGTCCTTAATGTTTGCTTGTCAGTAAAACATTTGATTTCCTCATCAAAGATGAAAGTGTGTTTTATAGGGGACAGACTCCTAGGCTGGTATTTGTATTGTTGGAGAAGATTGAAGGTGGGAGTCCACTCTCTTCTGGCTTGTAGAGTTTCAGCTGGACCCCCACCACATCTTCCCACTCACATGCACCCTGGCTTTGTCCTTGTAGGTGAGCTGCTGCTTAACACCTGGCTGCTTACAGGATATCCTCTTTCATTTTGACTTTGGCCAGGTTAATTAGTGTGTCTAGGAGATGCTCAGTTTGAATTGAGTCAGCCCAGGGTGTGATATCCTTTTAGTAGGTGAATTGTCTGAATCAATAGCAATATTAGAGCAATTTTGAGGTATAATATCCTTGACTAAGGCTTCCATGCTTTGGGACTCTACACCTATAATTGGGATACCTATAATTGGTATGTTGGTATGCTTCCCGTAGTCTTATTAATTCTTTAAGAAATTGCTTTGCTTTTTCTTTCTTCTTTTCTGCCTCTTTAAATGACTGGGTTACCTTGAGAACCTCGTCTTCCAGCTCTGAGATTCATCATTCTTTGCAGTATAATTTGTTACTGAAACTGTCTATTACATTTTGAAACTCTGTCAATGACTCCTTCACCTTTAGCTCTTTTATAGTATTTCTAATTGTGTGTAGATCAGTGTTCTCAACCTTCCTAATGCCGTGGCCCTTTAATACAGCTCCTATGGGACGTGACCCATAGGTTGAGAACTGCTGGTCTAGATAATTGGAGACTTTGTCCTTTCATTAATTCTTGGATCAATTTTTGGATTTTCTTTTGCTGGTTTTCCACTTTTCCTTCAATTCCCTTAATTGTTTTTGCCATCCATGATTCAAATTCTCTTTTCTGTCATTTACATAATTTCTGTGTAAACAGGATTTTCTTAGGTAGTTACATTGTCATCCCTTGTGGGAGATGATTGATACAATTCTTCATAATGACAGTAATTTTTTTGTTGGTTCTTCCTGTGTGGTTTCTTCTACTCTGGATATCTTCTTACGTAGGGTTAAAGCAGCAAAAGGGGGGAAAAAAAAAAAACTTCCTAGGACACTAGGGGATCCGTCAGTGTTAGAAAAAGCAGAGCCTCTTGGATATGAAGCTCCAAAGCTGGAAATTGATTTTCACATTTTATGGCAGGTTGTCAAGGAGATTAGAGCTCATTTTCCTATCCTGAGAGCAAACACAGTGCATGTGCCCCAGCAAGCAGCGCCTCAGGCCAGAGGCATACACCCAGCATCCAAGGGCACTGCAGCCTAGTTCCGAGAAACCATGTGACCTCTTATCACTAAGGCAGGGAACTTGCTTCCATGATCCAGATTCTGTGTAGGAATTGAAAAGTGCTCTATGATGGAGTAAGACTTCCCTAATCTGTTTGGCAAAGCTGAAGTCGGTTTCACAGCCAATCCCCAAACAGCCACACTGCTCTGGACCCTCTTGGTCTTCAGCGAACTCAGGGTCTTCCTGGGCAGTAGAGCCCTGTGCGCTAATATTTGATGGGCAGCTGGGTCACTTGCTTCCCATACTCTACTTCCAGACACACTAGGTTCATCAGAAAAATCATACTTGAATGTCATTGTCTTTAACTGTCATTAAAAGCACTGTTCTATAGTTTATACTTCTCTAGAGTCTATCAGTTGTCCCTACTAACCCACACTATTCTCATTTTTATAAAAACTGCTTTCTCCAGTAATACTTTTTAATACTGTTTTGCTCAGTTGTCTAAGTGGATGCAGGATGGGTAAGAAGGATCAGAGAAGAGAAAATTTTAAGTGATATTTTTTGCACAGTTTCAAGGGCCTAAATATAATTTTACTCTAAAAACTTATTTGTTTAGCTTTTAGAAAATTTTTTATGTAAACTCTTGATTTTTTTTTAAATCTCTATAGCATGAATGTCAACATCATCATTCAAAGAATAAGAAACATTCTAAGAAATCCAAAAAACATCATAGGAAACGTTCTCGCTCTCGATCGGTAAGAGAAATGTATTAGATGAGTCTATTAAAATATTTGTTAGCATCTTGGCGCCCATAGCACAGGTGTTATGGCGCCAGCCACATACACCAAGGGTGGCAGTTTTGAACCCGGCCCAGGCCAGCTAAAAACAACTGCATCAACAACAAAAAAAATAGCTGGACGTTATGTCAGGCCCCGGCTGTGGCAAGAGAATCACTTAAGCCCAAGAGTTTGAGATTGCTCTGAGCTATGATACCACTGCACTCTACCAAGGGCAACATAGTGAGACTCTGTCTCAGAATTATATAAATATATATAAATAATCTGTCACCATTGTTAGGAATGAAATTATTTGTGTTGCTTAGGGTTCAGATTCAGATGATGATGATAGCCATTCAAAGAAAAAGAGACAGCGATCAGAGTCTCGTTCTGCTTCAGAACATTCTTCTAGTGCTGAGTCTGGTGAGCATTTCTATTTTCTTGATAAAAATCACTCACGCTTAACATATCCTCAAATTCTGACAGTTTTCCTTTTATACTCTTCAGAGAGAAGTTACAAGAAATCAAAAAAGCATAAGAAGAAAAGTAAGAAGAGGAGACACAAATCTGTAAGCAAGCTTCTAATTTTTATACCTCACCTAGGCTTTTGCCCTTAATTTCCTTAGTGGCTATAGAACCTTCTACTGTCTACTTTTGTGCAGTCCATTATAGGTCATGCGCCACCCCAAACCTGTTCAATTGAATTTTTTCCATGCTGCTCACTTGAATTTGTGCATATTAACAAGAACTGCTTATTTAATTAAGCATTGCCATTACATTTTACGTAATTCCTGCTTCTCATTAGCAATTTTAATATACACCTATCAATCTTAAATGTGATAATGCTAACAGCAGCATTCTATATATATTTAAATAAACCAGTGTTATATCAGGTGAAAAATGTAATGTCTATGTTTACATAATAAATATAGCCTATGTAAAGTAATAGTGAGACCCTTAGTGGTATCTTGCCCTATCAGAATGTCATCCTTCTCAGAAAGACTGCCCTCTCCTGTGAATCTCAGGGAAATCTTATACAATCCCTGAGGTTAACAATTCAAATAATATTTTGCTAAGAACACATAACCTTTTATGTGGTTGGTCTTAAATATTACCTCTAGAGGATTTTTTTAAATCAGAATGGTGTCTTCATCAAAATACTAACATGTTATTTTTTTATTTACATAGGACTCTCCAGAATCAGATGCTGAACGAGAGAAGGATAAAAAAGAAAAAGACCGGGAAAGTGAAAAAGACAGAACTAGACAAAGATCAGAATCAAAACACAAATCACCTAAGAAAAAGACTGGAAAGGATTCTGTAAGTATTAGAATTGTTTCATACCTGTATTCTCAAAATATAAAAATTGATACTATGTTTCATCCATAATGGTGTTTAAAGAATGGACTTTTTCAAAGGGTCTGTTACTGCTGAAGAAAACAATGGAAATTAAATTTATGCAAAGTAGTTTTCTAATATCCTAATATTGGTCATGACTGGCCTTTGATTTGAGTCTTCTAAATTTTATATTCCTTAAAAAAATAACACAGCCTTCCATACCTCTAGTTTTAAGTAAGACGGGGTGTCATCTTCTGCTGTGTACATTCTCACTAAGAACTGCCGCAAAACATTTTCTACTTTCTTTAAAAAAGTATATAAAATTTAGAAGACTGAGATTATGGGTTTTCAGGTGTACACAGTTGTCTTATCCAGTTTCAAAAGAGCAATTCCAAATAACTTTTACAGTAATTTGGTTGGGGGTAGGGGTGAGGGTAATTAAAAAGCAATGCAAGCCAAAGTTAAAGTTGTTATATCAAATTATATAATTAGTCTTTACTTTTTCACATATGTGTATATAAGAATAATAGAACCCAGTAACACAAATGCTATGGGTTTATTAACAAGGGCATATGCTGATGAATTCTCATTGGAGAGCATTAACTATGTAGACAAGCCTTGGTCCTACTGCTGGGTACTCTGATTTGTTTAGTATAGGGTGTATTTGTTGTTGTTGTTTGTATGTTTGTTTTCAACTGTTGCAACAGATGAGTCTGAATCATCATTGGTAAAGAATAAACCAATAGTTTATTCTTGCCTATATAGTTTTTAGCAGCCTTATAGTAGGTTAAATGAAATCTCTGAAGGGGAAGAAGGATGGGGGAGCTATCTACTTTTCAAATGCTTTGTTGTACAGATAATGCACCCTTATTTTTGTTTTTTCAGCTTAAATCTGTCCTCATAAATCTCATTTTTATTTGGGCACAGGAAATCAGTTTTTTGTTTTGAGGAGTTTTTTGAGACAGTCTCACTTTGTTACCCTTGGTGGTAGAATGCGATGGCGTCATAGCTTACAGCAACCTCAAACTCTTGGGCTCAGGTGATCTTGCCTCAGCCTTCCAACTAGCTGGAACTATAGGCACCCACCAGAAGCCCAGCTAGTTTTAGAGATGGAGTGTTACTCTTGCTGGTCTCAAACTCTTGAGCTCAGACAGTCCACCTACTTCAGTCTTGAGAGTGCTAGGATTACAGGCATGAGCCACTCCGCCCAGCCTGAAATCAGTATGTTTAAAATATACTTAAAGGACCACCAAGAACCAGTAAAATTAGCAAGGCATATTTAGGAAGTTAACACTTTGCTTGCTTTCATTAAATGGAAACAATGTTTCACATTTAGTTGTGTAAAAGGAAGTAAAAGAAACCAGCATGTACCATTTCTCACTAGTTCACATATTAGTGTCAACTGAAAATGGCATCATATAAAAGTCCTGGTGTAAGTTAAGTCTTTCGTCTAATACAACCAAAGAGTGCTTAATCAGCCGCACTTTGAAGGACTTTTGATGAAGAGGTCATTCTGTGAAATGTGTTTCTTTGGAAGAGACAATCTATGTAGATTCTAGATTATTTTTTCAAAGGCTCATTACTTCTTAAAACCTGAGTATTGATGGCAACTGTAATTGCAATCAATGTCTTTTCAGGGTAATTGGGATACTTCTGGCAGTGAACTGAGTGAAGGGGAATTGGAAAAACGCAGAAGAACCCTTTTGGAGCAACTGGATGATGATCAATAAATTATACCAAATATATGTTTACAGTATGATTTAAAGTCTGATTCAGACCAGGGATTCTATTTTAAGTTGAACTGAAATAACACTGGGTTTTAATTATATCACAGAAAAAAAGTGCATTTAAGTATTGTTATTGTGGACTTTATAAAAACGAAGAAAATTGAAAATAACTTTTGATTCTTATCAAGAATCATATTTTCATACAGTCATTACTGTCTTTCTGTGACCCTTTCAGAGGGCACTGCAGGATGGATTAAAGGTGGCAACTTTTACTGATAACTGCAGATGTCTCTACTTTGTTCTACAGTCTAAGTCATGAGGTGATTTGATTTTCCTAATAGGAGCTGGATTTTGAAGATAAAATGAAAATTTTTTTGATAATATAGTAGTACAAAAAAAGCACCAGCAACTGATAAAACTGCTTTTTTGTGCACTACCCAATGGGTTCAAGACTCCTAAGAAATAGGGGTTTTTGATGGAAACTTGGTAGACCCTTAACTATAGTGGTGCTAAGGAGCACTACTGTAATAAAGCCACCATTATTTTTTATGAAACATCTGAATACATTTTTAAAAGGCTATTATGAGGGCATTATTTTGAGCATCTATTTTGAGGTAATGTTTAAAAAAAGGTAACATCAAATCAAATTGTAAATTAGTTTAAATATATTGCCTTAAGGACCTACTAAAGAATGTGCCACCAGACTTTAAGTGATAGTTGCAATATCCTTGTGTAAGAAAAAACAATGTTGACTTAAACATTTTCTTTAAAAGGTTGTCTTTTTTTAAATCCAGTTTTTCTCTTGCTTTTTTTTTTTTTTTTTTTTGTCCATTAAGGAAGTCTTTTACCTTCCCTACTCACTGAGAAGTATCGACTTCATGGTACACATTCTAAAGCATTTCTGATTTGAATATTTTTGTACATTTTTATCAATTATTAAACCTTCTCTTCTAGTGTGTACTAGTATTTATTTCTACTTAAACTGCTCAGCTCTAAAGAAATTGTATGATGATTTTAAAGATACTAAATCCTTGAAATTTTGCTTTATCTTAGCCTCATAGCTAATTTACTTTCCTTTTTAATATTTAAGAATATTATAAAATCGGTGTATTTGAGGTCCCTAGATTTGTTCTTCATGTATGAATTTCCTACGGAATATTTTAGAAAGGCAGTGGTTTGAAAATACTCTTTACATGCTAACTCTTGAAGGTTGGTAATGTAATTTATACTATTTTCCTTCAGTGCAGGAGATTTTTTTAAGTAAATTTTAGCACATAGTCTTTGGTATTATCTTTGTTCTTTTAATTTGGACACTTTGAGAGATTCTGTTTCAAGTTGAGTTTTAGAAGAACAAAATGTTTTTCCCTTTCCATCCTAATCAATTTGAACATGGGCCTGACCATGATGACACTATCCCATTCTGTCCCATGTTTGAATGAAATCTAGTGTCCACTTTAAAGGCTGAAAAATTGGGGGGAAATTTGTTTCTAAACTTCTGTCTGCCAAGTCATTTTTCTGTTACGAAATATAACATGACTTTGTAGAAAGAATCATTATCTTTGAGAAAATGTGAAGTAATCAAATTGCTTGCTTAAGATTAGTCTCCTATTGTATATTAGTGTTAAAACACATAACAATGTTAGCAACAGGGAGTTGTTTAGATTTAATTTCCAGAGGTCCCATTGTAATGATAGTTAATATTGCTAATCATGTCAAACACTTGACATACAAGTCAGTGATAAATTCTTTCAAATATGCATTTGATATTGGCAAATATACTAGTAATATTTCACAAGAAAATTTAGAATCTGTAAAACATTGTTTTAAATTACTTCCATGAATGATGATTTTTAAAGTACAACTTTAAAGTTTTGATTTTTCTATTTAAATAAAAAGCTATTGAAGTGTTTTAGCATGTCCTCAAAATAGATTCTGTATTTCTTATAGAGATGATCTAACTAAAATCTTAAATTCCTACAAGATAATGTAAATACAAGTTTCCCGTGGTTCACCCATGAAAATTAATTGGCCTAAAAGCAAAGTAATGAACAAATTACAACACAATATGCAACATCTTTGCTAAAAGATATAATTGAAGTTACTATAATCCTTTCTCTTTTTTTTTTTTTTTTTTTGGTCACCGCTGGTAGAGTGCCTGGTGTCATAGGTCACAACAACCTCACACTGTTAGGCTCAAGCGATTCTCTCCCCTCAGCCTCCCCAGTAGCTGGGACTACAGGTGCCTGTCACAATGCCCAGCTATTTTATTTTTAGAGATGGGGTCTCGCTCTAGCTTAGGCTGGTCTCAAAGTTGTGAGCTCAGGTGATCCACTCACCTCGGCCTCCCAGAGTGCTGGGATTAAATCCTTTCTCTGAGGATCCCATCAAATGGGATTGCCTGAAAGAAAGATACTTGATAGTTTGAAGGCACAGATGATAAAATTTTATTTTAAAATTATGTGAATGTTTTAAACTCAATAGATTATGTTTCTAAAAAGCAATTTGATAAAAACTGAAATGTCTTGGAATATTCTGTTAAAGTTGAACACATGTTAAAACAGGAAAGCATGTTTATTTTCAAATAAAGGTAATTTATACTTTTTAGTGAAGGCTCAGAAGATGTTGAGGGTTTGTCTTCCCTCATATCATGAATACTAATGAATTATTGGATCAAATTCACTAAAGTTTAATGTCATACTTGGGTCAAAATGGGGACCATAAATATTTGATTTTATTTTCTCCCAGTTCATAATTTTTATGTGGTAAAATTGAATTTGTATGAAAAGCTAGACATTTTAGCTAATCAAGGTGAAGTATGTACTCTC
>CAUYRH010124014.1:0-11222 GCA_963574655.1 Perodicticus potto | reverse complement strand
CCCCCCCCCCCCCCCCCGCCGGCAGAGGTCAGAGGTCCCCAACCTAAGGGATCTGGAACAGTCAAGTCAGGGAATGGTGACTGTCCCCAAAGCACTGTCTCCTTGTCCTTGCCCACCCACCCCCCTCCCTCTCTCCCCCATTATGAACATACGGAACAAGGGTGGGCAAGTGTGAGCTGGAATCCAGAGAGGGAGACACTCTTACAGAGTTTATTTTTTTTGAGACAGAGTCTCACTGTGTTACCCTTGGTAGAGTGCCATGGCGTCACAGCTCACAGCAACCTCAAACTCTTGGGCTTAAGTGATTCTCTTGCCTCAACCTCCCAAGTAGCTGGGCCTATAGATGCCCCCGCCACAATGCCTGGCTATTTTTTTTGTTGGAGTTGTCATTGACGTTTAGCTGGCCCGGCAGGTTCAAACCTGCCAGGCTTGGTGCATGTGGCTTGGCGTTGCTTGGCACTGTAACTACTGTGCTGCGGGCATCAATACTCTGTAAGAACCACTAGGGGAGAAGGCTGGTGCGGTGGCTCACACCTGTAATCCCAGCACTCTGGGACGCCAAGGCAGGTGGATCCCCTGAGGTCATGAGTTTGAGACCTGCCTGAGCTAGAGCAATACCGGGCCTCTAAACATAGCTGGGCATTGTGGTGGGTGCCTGTAGTCTCAGCTACTTGGGAGGCTGAGGCAAGAGAATTGCTTGAGCCCAAGGGTCTGAGGTTGCTGTGAGCTATGATGGCACAGCACTCTACCCAGAATAACAGTGGGACTCAGTCTCAAAAAAAAAAAAAAAAAGAGAGAGAGAGAGAACTTCTGGGGAAAAGCTTAGCTGGATGCTTATAGAAACATATGGAATTCATTACCCTAAACTGAGGTGGTTGCTGGCCTGTTGGTGGTTGGTTAGTTTGGGGCTAAAAATGTAGCTTGTGTGGCAATGGGGGTAGCACAACAGACTCCCCATAAAAACGCACGTACTCCCAGATCCATGTTCTTCCTGAGCTTTGTTTTGTTCCAGTCTCTGCCATCTCTAGTATCAAAACGAGGGTTTTAAGATACACCACTGTAGGTTATGCAGGGAAGAGATAAAGGCTTAGGAACCAACAGGACAGACACCATGCTGTACCTCTGTCCCTGCCCTGTACCCAGGGCCTTCCTTCTCCCTCAGGGCAGGGGCCTGGTAGGTCTTAACAGTGGATCCAGACATGTGACGGGTTCATCCACCATTCAGGATCTTGGTTTTCACTGAGGGCTCATCCAGGTGATCTTGAGGGGCCTGCGTGTTGGTCCTACATCCTCTTAATCATACTTTCTACTGCATATTCAACTCCATACACAAAGAGAGTGGTGAGAAAGTGAGGCAATTCATTAATGGGCCACATCCTACAGTCTTCAAGGGCCTTGGAGGGCTGCTTCCATTTCTCTCCTAAAAGGCTCATTAGGGAACCTTCCAAAGGTCACCCTGGGTTAAGTATCAGAGCCTAGGTCTCCAACATAGCCTCCTTATCCAGTGGGTTGGATGTCTGTTGCTCTTTTTATTTTTTTATTTTTTATTTTTTTGAGACAGAGCCTCAAGCTGTCACCCTGGATAGAGTGCTGTGGCATCACAGCTCATAGCAATCTCCAACTTACGGGCTCAAGCAAGACTCCTGCTTCCGCCTCCCAAGTAGCTGGGACTACAGGCGCCCGCCACAGTGCCCAGCTATTTTTTGGTTGCAGCCATCATTGTTGTTTGGCAGGCCCTGGCTGGATTCGAACCCACCAGCTCAGGTGTATGTGGCTGGCGCCTTAGCCACTTGAGCCACAGGCACCAAGCCAAGACTCTCTTAAAAAACAACAACAACAACAAAAAATTAGTACAAAGTTCTCCCAGCCATAGCAGCAGTGCTGGTACCTTCTTTCAGTAAGTCTAGGAATCAAATAACAGCTTTGTCATTTCCCGTCTATTCCTTCATAGGTGAGTGTTCATCCTTTCTGAGCCAAACATGAAAGATGATTAAGGGCAGCCCCATATTTGAGAGGTGGCTGGTTCAAACCCACCCCTGGCCAAAAACAGCAAAAAAAAAAATTGGCAAAACTGTGTCAATAGTTTAAGCACGTGCTTTGATTAATTGTACTGCTTGTTTGACCTATAATGAACTAAACTTTAAAAAAAAAAAAAAGATGATTAAATAAGATAACAGACACTCAATAAGCCTAGGTGACCCCACCATGGAGTTTTCCAGGGTTAGCGTCAGAATCCTAAAATAACTCCTTCCTCATCTTTCCAGGGTGGTAGTGTAGCTGGCATAATTCAATCACAGCATCCCAAGACTGCCTGCCCAGCATGGGTACTCTTCAGGGCCCTTTCACTCACACCCACAACCTCTGATCAGTCGGACAGTTCCTTAAGGAGCCAATAGTATAGGGACTAAAAGCAGGACTCTGGCCCAGCACCTGTACTCTCATGAGCTCTGCCACCCTGGACAAACTCCTTCATCTATCTGAGCCTCAGTCTCCTCACTATAAGACTGAGAATCCTAGAATCTGCCCACAGAGTCATAGAGTGGATTTTCCGGACACAAAACCCCTAAAAGCCTGCCAGGCACTTCAGAAGTGATAGCATTACCAGTACCATTTCACAAATGGAGAAGTTGAGTCCCCGACTAGGGAAGTGACTCAGAAAAGGTCATGCACAAAGATTTCCTTACAAACCTGGAGATAAAAAGCCAGATTGTCACACTTAGAGTCAGTGCGTAGTTACTACTTTTTTTTTTTTTTTTCAAATTTTGCTGTTTGGCCAGGGCTAGGCTTGAACCCACCACCCCCGGTATATGGGGCTGGCACCCTACCCCTTGAGACACAGGCGCCGCCCTTCCTAGCTACTACCTTCTCACTGGTATTTGTAATTATTTCTTTCTTTCTTTCTTTTTTTTTTTTTTAAGTAATTTTTTTTTTTTTTTGCAGTTTTTGGCCGGGGCTGGGTTTGAACCTGCCACCTCCGGCATATGGGGCCGGCGCCCTACTCCTTTGAGCCACAGGCGCCGCCCTGTGATTATTTCATAACAAGTATGTTTTCAGCTGATGGAGAGAGAGAGAGCTTCAGACATTGTGAGTCTGCCCAGGCTCAGCCCGACCCACAACCAGTTCACACATAAAATCGCCATCTCTAGAAGAAAACAGGAATTGAGAGGAGGGGAGATATGACCTAGAAGCCAGGGAACCTGGAGGCCAGAGGGGTGAGGGTGAGAACAGCAGCTTTGAGATCAGGCAGACCTTCATTTAAATCCTGTCATTGCCACTTCTTAGCTGTGTGACCAGCAACATAACACCACCTCAGTTCTCTGAGCCTCAGTTTTCATCTGTAAAACTCCCAGGGTTACCTCTCTCACAGGGTTGTTGTGGGAATGAAATCAGACAACAAAGGTAGCGTACTTGGCATAGGTGAGCTGCTCACATTGGGCAGCCCTTAGAATTCTACTAAGAGGGGCTCAAACAGCTAAGGCGCCAGCCACATATACCTGAGCTGGCAGAAAATAGCCCGGCATTGTGGCAGGCACCTGTAGTCCCAGCTACTTGGGAGGCAGAGGCAGGAGAATCGCTTGAGCCCAGGAATTGGAGGTTGCTGTGAGCTGTGATGCCACGGCACTCTATCCATGGCGACAGCTTGAGGCTCTGTCTCAAAAAAAAACAAAAAAACAACAACAAAAACTGGGTGACAGACAACTGAGTCCCTTCACCCTTCTGGGTTTCTGTTTTTCCTTGGCAGAGTGTAGTAGATTGTTCTGGAATAATTTCCTGATTCTGAGACCCTTGAAGGCCCAGCTTAAGCCCTGCCTCCTGCAGGAAAAACCTCCTTTAACCGCCATAGCACCAAAGGGTTTACCTATACAAATACCATATGCCCCTGTAACCATGTGTTGCATATCTTGGCTCCAGCTCCAACCCTAGAAGGCAGGGTTGTTTGTTGGGGGTTGATTTCTATTTTTCTAAGCATTTTCATCATCATCTTATTTTATCCCTTATAAACCTTTCAAAGACCTAAGTCATGGATGGGGCAGCTCAGCTGAGGCCCAAAGAGAAGAACTTTGGCTAAGACCTCAGAGTGAGTGACAGAGCCAGTCCCAGGAGCCCCTCTGAGATTAAGTACTCTGTGAGCACTTTTTTGGCACTAGGTTTTGTGCTTAGTGCTTCTTCACAGCAGTTTTATAAAGTAAGTGTTTGTCCCCACTTTCCAGATGAGGAAACAGTCTCAGAAAGGCAAAGTAACTTGCCCAAGACACACAGCCAGCAAGGGCCAGAATCATGATTTAATTATGGCTATCAGATTGCAAAATGTGAGGTTTTTATTTAATACCTGGAGGCCTTTGCAGTTTTGCAGTTTGGAGGCTTGGATTTGCTTAAGTGGCCCAGTGGACAGCCTCTCTGAGCCTCCATAGCTGTAGTGATGTATGTGCCCCAAAGCAGGGAGTTGATTACCGAGGCTGAGCCCTGCTCTTGACTCCCTCAGCCCCAGCAGCTTGGGTCCAGGGCCTTCACACAGCATGGCACACAAGGCCCTCCTGCTGAAGCATGATCTTCACAGAGTGCTCCTCCCCATCCCCAAAGCCCATTGTCTCCCCAGGAGACAATACAGATAAAGGACCCAGCCTAGTGGGCTGCCTACATCAATCTGTAACCATGGAAACCCCTAGGGAGACAATTCTAAAGCCACCCCCCAACCTGCAGCTGTGGCTCCAGGAAGCCAGCCTCCAGCAGGAGGGGAATTGCTGATAATTGCCACCCCCCACCACTACCACAACCAAATGGGACACAGCTGGGCCCCCTCCATTTACGTTTCCCCCACCCTCCCGGTCCCAGATCTGGTGTCGGTAAAGGGGCCTTGGATAGCTCAAGGCCTAAAACCCTTATTACTTTTGCAAGGGTGAGCTGTTTGGGGTTCCACACCAGTGAGACATGTCCTTGATCCCTGGGTTGGACACAGGGAAAAAGGGGCTCAGGAGAATTCTTTACTGTTGAATGGTAAGCTAGTCACCTGGCAGGGCTTAGGTCTTCAGTGCGTGACTTCCCTCTGGTGGCCAGTAGCTGCAATTGTCCATTCTGGAGAAGCGCCCTCCCACCAAAACAAACAACAACAACAAATGACTTCTTCTTCCTGGGTATCCAGGTAGGGTTCCAGATACCCACTCATATTAGATCTAATCCTCCAAACACCCCGTGAGGTGAGTGTTTTTATCCTACTTACACATGCAGAAGTCAAGGCTTCCAGAGAATATCCAGAGGGAGAATAGCAGAGTGGCTGAGAAGATGAACCCTGACAGCCCTGACTCAAAACCTAAACCATTGTCACCAGCCCTTGGGCCTTGGGCAGATTACCTAGATGTGCTGAATCGCAGTTTCTTCCTCTGTAAAATGAGAGTGATGATAATACATAGCTCATATGAGTGTTAGAGAAACTTATACATGAAGGTTTATAAACCTTTAGACAGGAGACCCACATAATAAAAGAAATTCAGGACCCTGACATTTCTTAAGCTCTGTGCCTTAAGGCATGTCAGCAGACTACTTCGGGCTGTAGTTCCTTCACTTTAAAATGGGCTAATTGTGGCTTCCTCATAGGGCTGTTGTGATAATTGAAGTGGATCTGGGATACGGATGTGTTTGCTTTGCTATTAGCATTTTATTTATTTTTATTTTATTTTATTTTTGCAGTTTTTTGGCCAGGGCTGGGTTTGAACCCACCACCTCTGGCTGGGGGCTATATGGGGCTGGCACCCTACTCCTTTGAGCCACAGGCGCCGCCCTATTTTTATTTTTGTTAAGTCAAATACACATAGATCATGAATACATTTATGCATATGTGGGGTACAATGTGTTGAATTTTTTTTTTAAATACAATCGACGTGGTTACATCAAACCAATCAACATAGCTTTCGCCTCATTTACTTGATTATTGTGTTAAGACATTTATGTTCTACACTTGACAGATTTGACTTGTACCCTTGCAATATGCTCCATAGCTATGGTTAGCATTTTATTTTTATTTATTTTTTTAAATTTTTTTTTTTTTTTTTTTTTTTTTTTTCAGTTTTTTTTTTGGCCAGGGCTGGATTTGAAGCTACCACCTTCATTATATGGGGCTGGGGCCCTACTCCTTTGAGCCACAGGTGCCATCCAGCATTTTATTTTTTAAGAGATATCTCACTATGTTGCCGAGGCTGGTCTTGAACTTCTGGGCTAATTGTTTTTTGTTTGTAGAGACAGAGTCTCACTTTATCGCCCTCGGTAGAGTGCCATGGCGTCACACAGCTCATAGCAACCTCCAACTCCCAGGCTTAGGCGATTCTCTTGCCTCAGCCTCCCAAGTAGCTGGGACTACAGGCGCCCGCCACAACGCCCGGCTATTTTTCTGTTTTGCAGTTCGGCCAAGGCCGGGTTTCAACTTGCCACCTTCGGTATATGGGGCCGGCGCCCAACTCGATGAGCCACAGGCACCGCCCTGGGCTAATTTTTGATCGCCTGTGGGTGGAGGAATGATCACAGTGGTGAGGCAGTCCAGGGGAGGAAGGTCAGTAAGTGGGAAGTTGAGCCTGGAGTAAGGTACATGAGAATTCTGGCTCCTAAGGTGACCTCTTTGGCCTCACAGGGCACCCTGACTCAGCATTTCCCTCCATGCAGAGTGACAGAGAGACTCTGATAGTGCCCAGAGACTTTCCTGGGAAGACATTGTGAGTGGTCTTTCACCTATTCCAAAAACCTTTCACCGGGTTTAGTTCAATAAGCTATCCTTGTGTTCGTACTCTGCAATGGGCAATGGGCTGGATATTGGGATATGAAGACAAAGAAGACAGGAAGATTAAATCTGGTGGAGAGGACAGAACACAAAAATAACTGTGAGTACAATGTGAAATGATGATATGCTGAGATTCCCGACAGGAGGTGGGGAGCAGGGCTCAGAGCCAGCTTCTGAAAGATGGGTGGAATATCACCAACCATTCTGTGACCAACACTGGATTCCAAAGACTGAAAGTCTTTGTTTATTCCAAAAGAGTTCTAAGGGCGCCGCCTGTGGCTCATTGAGTAGGGTGCTGGCCCCATATACCGAAGGTGGTGGGTTCAAACCCGGCCTTAGCCAAACTGCAAAACAGAAAAATAGCTGGGCGTTGTGGCGGGCGCCTGTAGTCCCAGCTACTTGGGAGGCTTAGGCAAGAGAATCACCTAAGCCCAGGAGTTGGAGGTTGCTGTGAGCTGTGTAATGCCACGGCACTCTACCGAGGGTTATAAAGTGAGACTCTGTCTCTACAAAAAAAAAAGCAAAAGAGTTCTAAGTCTTATTCTTCTGTTTAGTAATTGATCTGGATTCTTTTTCTTTTTTTTTTTTTTGTAGAGACAGAGTCTCACTCTATCACCCTCGGTAGAGTGCCATGGTGTCATACAGCTCACAGCAACCTCCAACTCCTGGGCTTAGGCGATTCTCTTGCCTCAGCCTCCCAAGTAGCTGGGACTACAGGCGCCTGCCACAATGCCCGGCTATTTTTCTGTTTTTGCAGTTTGGCCGAGGCTGGGTTTGAACCCGCCACCTTCAGTATATGGGGCCAGTGCCCTACTCGATGAGCCACAGGCGCCACCCTAGATTCTTTTTCTTGTTTGCAATTTTTGGCCGGGGCCGGGTTTAAACCCGCCACCTCTGGCATATGGGGCTGGTGCTCTATTCCTTTGAGCCACAGGCACTGCCCAATTGATCTAGATTCTTAGTTTTGTTGACCCAGGTTAAAATGCACTTTTTTTTTTTTTTTTTTTGAGACAGAGCCTCAAGCTGTCACCCTGGGTAGAGTGCTGTGGCATCACAGATCACAGCAACCTCCAACACCTGGGCTTAAGCAAGTCTCCTGCCTCCGCCTCCGAAGTAACTGGGACTACAGGCGCCTGCCACAACACCCGGCTATTTTTTTTTTGGTCGCAGCCGTCATTATTGCTTGGCGGGCCCGGGCTGGATTCGAACCCACAGGCGTATGTGGCTGGTGCCTTAGCCGCTTGAGCCACAGGCGCAGAGCCTCTTTTTTTTTTTTTTTGAGACAGAGTTTTACTTTGTCACCCTTGATAGACTGCTGTGGCATCATAACTCACAACAACCTCAAACTCTTGGGCTCAAGTGATCCCCTTGCCTCAGTCTCTCAAGTAGCTGGGATTATAGGCACCCACCACAATGTCCAGATATTTTTAGAAATGGGGTTTCGTTCCTTCTTGCTCAGGCTGGTCTTAACTCATGAGCTCAGGCAATCTGCCCACATTAGCCTCCCAGAGTGCTAGGATTACAGGCATGAGCCCCCTTACCCTGCCCGGTTTTTGTTTTTTGTTTTTTGTTTTTGAGACAGAGTCTCACTTACAGCAACCTCAAACTCTTGAGCAACCTCAAACTCTTGAGCTCAAGCAATCCTCTTGCCTCAGCCTCCCAAGTAGCTGGGACTGTAGGTGCCCGCCATAATGCCCAGCTGTTTCTGGAGATGAGGTCTCATTTTTGCTCAGGCTGGTCTCAAACTCATGAGCTGAAGCAACCCACATCCCTCAGCCTCCCAGAGTGCTAGGATTACAGGCATGAGCCACCACACCTGGCTAAAATACACTCATTTTTCTTTTTTTTTTTTTTGAGACAGAGCCTCAAGCTGTCACTCTGGATAGAGTGCTGTGGCATCACAGCTCACAGCAACCTCCAATTGCTGGGCTCAAGTGAGTCTCTTGCCTCTGCCTCCCAAGTAGCTGGGATTCCAGGCGCTCGCCACAACGCCCAGCCATTTTTTGGTTGCAGCCGTCATTGTTGTTTGGCGGGCTAGGGCTGTATTCCAACCCGCCAGATCAGGTGTAGGTGGTTGGTGCCTTAGCCCGTTGAGCCACAGGCACTGAGCCAAATACACTCATTTTTATTAAGTGTTGTTTGAGAGCACACATGGATATAGGGTACATGGCACTCTCAATGACTTGTTTAGTCAAAAGAAAGAAAAGAGGCTGGGCGCCCATAGTTCAGTGGTTAGGATGCTGACCACACGCTTCGGGGCTGGTGGGTTCGAACCTGGCCTGGGCCTGCTAAATAAACAAACAAACAAATAAACAAAATAGCCAGGTGTTGTGGAGGGCGTCTGTAGTCCCAGCTACTCGGGAGGCTGAGGCAAAAGAATCGCTTAAGCCCAAGAGTTGGAGGTTGCTGTGAGCTATGATGCTACAGTACTCTACCAAGGGTGACAAAGTGAGACACTGTCTCAATTAAAGGAAGGAAGGAAGAAAGGAAGGGAGGGAGGGAAGGAGAGAAAGAAAGAAAAGAAACTTGTGTCTGAGAGCAGAACAGTTTTCCTGATGGAAGAGGTGGAGAGAGACATGTTAAACAGAACAGTGTGGGCAGACAGGGATCAGAGAGGTCAGAGGTCAGAAAAGGGTTTGATCACAACCTAAGACTCGTGTGAAGGGGCTGAAGATCAGCTAGGCCATTGTGGGGAGTTACTTGCCAGACTATAAGCTAGAGAGTGACAAGGACAGGTGTGTGTTTTAGGGATCCCTCAAGAAAAGGAGTGAATGGCTCAGCGCCTGTGGCTCAACGGGCTAAGGTGCCAGCCATGTACACCTGAGCTGGAGGGTTCGAATCCAGCCCGAGCCTGCCAAACAACGGTGACGGCTGCAACCAAAAAATGGTCAGGCGTTGTGGCAGGCGCCTGTAGTCCCAGCTACTTGGGAGGCGAAGGCAGGAGACTCGCTTGAGCCCAGGAATTGGAGGTTGCTGTGAGCTGTGATGCCACAGCACTGTATCCAGGATGACAGCTTGAGGTTCTGTCTTGAAAAAAAAAAAAGGAGTGAATAAACTGATAATTACACAATTTATATGTGCCTATGTGGCGCTTCTCACAAGGTACTCTGGATACTTCTACTGGGACCTGAATCCTATGGCCCTCCTCCCACGTGGGACCTCTCACCAGGATGCAACATCTGTGAAAAACATCTCTGGGGTCGGAAACATCTGGAAAGAATCTGCCAATGTGGTGCCACGGCCTTCTCAGCAGGGCTGCATGGTTCACATCCTTTTTCTCCTACCCAAGCCCATGGGGGGGGGTTAGTTAACCTTGTGCACAAGAGGAAGACAGATGATACCGCCCAGGCTTTAGCTGATGCTGGAGCCCACCTCTAGATGGCAGCCTTAACCTTCAAACCCCATCAGCTTCCCCTGCCAGGTCTGAGAGAAAGAAGGAACCAACAAACAGTAAGGGCTTACCGGGGGCGGACAGCCAGGTGCAGTAGGTTCGGTCTTTGAGTGGCACAACCACCCTGTCAGGTGCACGTCATTATCTGTAGCTGGGACTGCAGACAACTGCCACAACGCCCCGGTATTTTTTCTTTGCAGTTGTCATTGTTGTTTTAGCTGGCCTGGGCCAGGTTCGAACCTGCCAGCCTCCGTGTATGTGGCTGGCGCTGTAACCACTGTGCTATAGGCATTGAGCCATGCCCAGGCCGGGTTCAAACCCGCCAGCCTTGGTGTATGTGGCCAGTCCTAACCACCGAACAATGGCCACCAAGCCACAACCACTAATCTTTTTGTCTCTATAGATTTACCTATTCTGGACATTTCACGTAATGGGAGTCATATAAGTGTCACCTCTTGTTTTTGGTTCTTTCACTTAGCATAATGTTTTCAAGGTTCATCCATGTTGTCGTGTGTATCAACACTGCATTCCTTTTTATGTATGGATATACCACATTTTGTTTATCCGGTCATCAATTAATATGCATTTGGGTTGTTTCTACTTTTTGTGTTTTCTTTTTTTTTATTTGGAGAGACAAAGTCTCACTTTATCACCTTTGGTAGAGTGCTGTGGCATCACACAACTCACAGTAACCTCCAACTCCTGGGCTTAGGCGATTCTCTTGCCTCAGTCTCCCAAGTAGCTGGGACTATAGGCGCCAGCCACAACGCCCGGCTATTTTCTTTGTGTTTTGCAGTTCAGCGGGGCTGGGTTTGAACCCGCCACTCTCGGTATATGGGGCTGGCACCCTACTTGCTGAGCCACAGGTGCCGCCCCTGTGTATAACTTTTTAAAAAAGCTGCCAAACCAATAGCCGGGCATTGTGGCAGGCGCCTGTAGTCCCAGCTACTAGGGAGGCTGAGGCAAGAGAATGGCCTAAGCCCAGGAGTTGGAGGTTGCTGTGAGCTGTGTGACGCCACGGCACTCTACCGAGGGCGATAAAGTGAGACTCTGTCTCTACAAAAA
>CAUYRH010124013.1:0-14462 GCA_963574655.1 Perodicticus potto | reverse complement strand
CAGCCTCCCAACACAAGCAAGAAAACAAGCCACCAAACAAACAAACAACCAAACCAAACCCCCCCCCCCCAAACGCCCGGATGCCAAACTTACACAACTGGAAGCCCTGAGGGAGAGATCTCATCTCTCTCTCTCCCCCTTCTCTCTACCTCTTCCTCCTCTCTGTCTGCCTTCAGTGTCCCACACAGTCTCTGGAATCCCCATGGGAAGAACTGAGGCAGCAGAGACAGCAGGAGTAATTGGACCCCACTCCATGTCTCTGGAGGTTCCTAAGCCCCACTTAGGGACCCAAAGCTTGTTAGCAGCAGATGGACTGAGAAGCAGAGAGAAAACTTTCTGGATCCCGTGGAGTAATTAGAAGAAGAAAGTTTCATGTGAGTAGATTTCTCTCTGCGCCAAATCCAAATCCAGCCTGCTGTGCACAAGCGGGAGCTGCAGGTGTACAGCAGGGATCTCACAGCCTGGGAATGTGGAGTCCCAGCCCCACCATCCATTGATTAGGGGCCTGTCTGGGTGCCACATTCTAGTAGAGATGGGAGGCCCCATTCTTGCTCAGGTTGGTCTCAAACTCCGGAGCTTAAGGAATCCACTTGCCTCAGCTTCCCAGAGTGTTAGGATTACAGGTGTAAGCCACCATGGCCGGCTCATCCTGCACAATTATTCAAACAAGACAGTCACTTCCTCCCACAAGAACCAGGATCACTTCGCCCCTTTGTTACTACAAGGCCTGCCTCCCACAGCCCCTGTATGTTCACTTTAATCTGAGTGCCACCTGTGTGACCCTTAGATGCAGTGGCCATGGATGGCTTCTCTAAGGAGTGGATATTTCATCTGACACCTTTGACATGGGAGGAACCAGCTGTGGACGTATTTTGGGGAAACACATTGCAGGAGGCAGGAAAAGTGCATAGACCCTGAGCTGATACATCTGAGTACAAAGGAGGCCAGTGTGGGTGGGCAAGGAGAGCCAGGGAAGAGGTGAAAAGGAGTCAGACAGGGCCTGGGGGGCACAAACAGAACTCTGACTCTTAGTGAAACAGGAGCCTCTTGGGGCCTCCCCCTAGTCTCTACACCCGGGGGGCACATTCATCCACCCATACTCTGGGGAAATAATCCTGACCTCCAGCCAGGGTGGACATGAGATGATATGGGAGCAGGTTAAGATTATGGATCCCAGCTGGGTGCGGTGGCGCGTGCCTATAATCCTAGCACTCTGGGAGGCCGAGGCGGGTGGATTGCCTGAGCTCACAAGTTCGAGACCAGCCTGAGCAAAAGCGAGATCCTGTCTGTACTAAAAATAGAAACACTGAGGCAAGAGGATCGCTTGAGCCTGAGTTGGAGGTTGCTGTGAGCTATAACGCTATGGTACTCTACCCAGAGCTACAGCTGGAGACTCTGTCTCAAAAAAATAAAAATAAAAATAAAAAAGATTATGGATCCTCAGATTCCACCCTGTCCCTCACCCAGAGATTTTGATTTGGTAAATTGTAGGTGGGACATAGAAATTAGAATTTTATGTTGCTCCCTGGGTGATGCTGAAGTTTCTGAAAGTGCTAAACTCCGCTGTTCAGCAATGCCTCTGTAGCAGAACAGTGAGAGGAGACTCGAGTTCTGTCTCTCCAACTTGTAGGGTGACTAACTCATGCCTGTTTTCAAAGGCCTTCCTGGATTTAGCACTGAAAGTTCTGCATCCTCAGAAACTTTCTAGTTCTGGTCAAACCAGGAGGATTGTCATCCTACGTGTGTCCCTGAAAAGGCTCTTCACTGCTTTTCGGAATCCCAAAGAGACCACATAAATCGAGGGGATTAGATCCTATAGCCAGTCTTCAAGCCCTTTTCATAGAAGGCAGTTGGATTTTTGTTTAGTTTTGGGTTTTTTGGGTTTTTTGTTTGTTTGTCCCAAAGAAACAAAAGCAAAGATTTCTGGTTAAGGCAATTATGGGTCTCCTCTCACTGTTTTGCCGCAGGGTCATTGCTGAACAGCAGAGTTTAGCACTTTCAGAATCTTTAGCATCACCCAGGGAGCAACATAAAATTCTAACCTCTATGTCCCACCTACAATTTACCAAACCAAAATCTCTGGGTTGGGGACAGGGTGGAATCTGGGGATCCATAGTCTTTTTTTTTTTTTTTTTGAGACAGAGATCAATAAAGTGGGTAAGGTGAAAAATCAGTCCAGAATAGAAAATCAGAACATATCATACTTTTTATACTCACACATAAAATTAACAGCAGATGGCAGAACTTCTTATGTGCACACAAATAAAATACAGAGATACATCTATTATGACATTATAAGACTCTTATGAAGAAAATTTAAAACATTTTTACACAGGACGTGAAAGAAGTAAGAGACATACTTTGTAAGAAACTCAGTACGTGTGATAGCAATTTTCTCCTGTTAAATCAATCAACCTGAGAAAGTTCTGTTACAGACAACTCAAAGAAGAGAGGTTGAAGAATGAGGTCAAGAGAATATTGCAGAAGCAGCTAAAAAGACAATGAGAACACACTCAACTTGTAAACACTAACCAAACATCCCTGAAACCATGATAATTAATCCAGAGTGGCATTTGTTCAGAAAAAAAACAAACAGACCAGTGGAGTAAAATAGAGAATCCAGAGACAAAAATGAGGATTTAATATGGAGTAGGAATTTTATATAAATTAAAATGGGGGCAGCAGCAATTACTTTGGCTCTGACGTTTGAGAGGACTGACCTGAACCCACAGGGTATCTTCAGTCTTCGATTCAGCATGGGAAGGGAGAGAGGATGCTAGCCAATTGCAAGAATCCCAGGATTCCTATTCACAAAGGGACGTGCTTCATCTCCACATTGAACCACAAAGGTCTGTGGATTTGGGATAACTCAAGGAAGAATTCCCAGCAGGGCTTTTCATGACCCTCTGGGGATACCAGAGCCAAGACTTGATGCTGGGTGAAAGCCGTTGGAAAGTCTCGAAAGAGTTTCAGATTTTAACACATCATACATCTCACTGCACTTATCTCAACTAAGAGCCCAAGCCGAATGTGTATACATCCCCAGAGATAAGCATAGAATTGTTTCACTCCAGCTGTAAAAAATAATCTCTCCTCTGTAAGAACAATCAGCTATTCATTCAGAAAGAAATAAGGCTAGAACTTAGCTTTACACTTTTCATGGAGCTAAGTTCTAGTTGGTTTGAGTATCTAATTTTGAAAATGTAAACTTTATGTATGTATTTATTTATTTAGACAGTCTTGCTTTATCACCCTACAGTACTAGAGTGCCGTGGTATTGTCATAGCTTACAACCTCAAACTTCCGGGTTCCAGTGATCCTCCTGCTTCAGCCTCTCAAGTAGCTGGGAGTACAAGTGCCCACCATCACTCCCAGCTAGTTTTTCTATTTTTAGTAGAAATGAGGTCTCATTCTTGCTCAGGCGATCCTCCCACCTCAGCCTTCCAGAGTAGTGGGATTATAGGCATGAGCCACTGTGTCTGGCCAAGTATCTAGAAAACAAAAACATGCTGATGTTTACAATCTTGGCATGGAGGAGGTTTGCTTAAGGGAGGCATCAAATCCATAACCAATCTGGAAAAGGGCTTCCCGAAACATACACAAAAGCACACAAATGCTGAACCTTATAGCACACAGCACAAAGGCGTGTGCACATCTAGGAGGGTCATGTATGGACGTTCAGGAATTTCCACTTTCTTCCAGATGCAATACTTTGTATCGGAGAATTGCTAGTGTTGAACTTGGAAAACAGGAGAACCAGACAGGTGGCCACTTGAAACAGGACTATCTAGAGATGATGTGGACAGGAGAGAGGACCAGGACCCCTAGGTTCCTGGCTGAGTGACTTTTTCTTTATTCCAAAATAAAACCACTCATCATTAATGACAGTCATATTCCCAGCCCCTTAAAGGAAAAAAAAAACAAAAAAAACCCCATCTCTTTCAGGCCCTCTGTCACCAGTATGAATATATTTAATTCTTTCAGCGTTTGTCCTATAATGTGGCTTCTAAAACCTTAAACAGGTTGTTTTCTGCAGGGGCCTCTAGAATTAGTTCAGGGATCAGTCAGGGATCAGTCATCTCAGAAAACCCTACGTATATAAAATGTCTTGTAGGGGAGAGTTTTTGTCTTTCTTGGGACTCACAGAGGAATTTCTGACACAAAAGAGATTAAAAACAAGTGACCTAGGATGGCTACAGCTTGGTGTATGGGGGTAACAACAGCAACAATGACAATAGTGGAGTATATGATAATAATCATAGTGAAGAAATAATAGCTACAAACATGGGTCACTCTCCACGTAACATGCATTTTTCTAACGGTGTTAACTCAGGCATTCTCCAAACAAGCCTGATAATGAGGTACAGGGATTGTCCTCCTCTCACAGATGTAACGCAGTCAGAGTCTCCACAGAACAAATCAATTGCAGAGATTGCACACTCAATCACTAGCATTTGTTCTTTTAACAAATACATCCTGGGCACCTCTGTGATGTCAGGGTCTGTGGTCAGCCCCGGTCAGCTGTGAATGAGGCCAAACGAGATCCCCGTGACCTGTGGAGAGTGGGGCTCTCCATAGAACTTCTTAGAGAGGTCTCCCCTGCAGAGGAACAGGCCAGGGGCATCCATCTGTTCCCTGCCTGCTCTGTGCTTGTCCATTCCAGACCCTGGGGGTCCTAAGCCCATTGACCCCACAATAGGCTGACAATGAGTACAGACAGGAGAAGGGAGGAAGAGGAGATAGAGTCGGGAAGAACAATGAGGGATGAAGGAGAGAGATGAGGAAGAAGAGGGGAATGAAGGATGAAGCAGGGAGATAGCAGGAGGAGAGAGGGAGGAGACCATTATGGACAGAGAACTCTGTAGGGCAGTGAGAGACTGAGAACGGTGGGGAGCCCTGAGAGGGGCAGGAAGGCAAGGTGAGAAAGCAGGGGAGAGGAGGACGACAAAAGGCAAGAAAGGCAGAGTTACGGAGAGGGAGACAAAGAGAGAAGGAGAGACAAAGGGAGGTAAAAAGAAGTGAGAAAGGGGAGAGAAGAGAAATAGGGGGAGACCTAAGGAAGGAAGGGGAGAGGAAGTGAGGGAAGGAAAATGAAAGGCCAGATGGCGGGGAGAGAGGGAGGGCAGAGAAAATAAGACACAGGAGAGATAGTGATGGAGGGAAAATGTGGGAGACAAAAGTGAAGCTATGAGGAGAGAGAAGGAGAGAGAAAGAATACGAATGGAGCATGACAGGCCACGAGGAAAAGCTGGGGGGGATCAGGAGGAGCCAGGTGAGAAGGGAGGAGAGGAGGGAGCAGAGACCCACAGCCAGTCCTTACCCTCGTCTGGAATAAAGGCATCGCATGATTCAGACCCCTGAAGCACGAGCGTGGACCTCAGGGTGAGAATGCTTGGTACTCAGAACAGAAGGCAAGAGATACGCAAAGGGAGATTTCAGAAACAGGGAGAAAGATGAAAAGGGAGAGGAGTAAAACCGTGAGAGGATGGGAGGAGAAAGGCTGGCAGTGTGGGTCTGGCTAGTGTGGAGCCATCCCCAGGCTTATGTTTCGGTTCTAGGGGTCACTGAGCCACAGGGATGGGCTGTCCTGAGCCCACCTGCACCACTCAGGTGCTACATGGCCCCTCCTACTGGAAGGTCTGATGCTTTGAGCTAAAGGATGGAAGGGCAAATGGTGAGCAATTAAGATCCCAGGATCTTACGATGACTTATATCAAGGAGTGGGGAATCTGAGGCCTTGAGGCCACATGTGGCCTTTTAGGTTCTTAAGTGCAGACTTTTGATTGAATCCAAGTTTTACAGAACAAATCCTTTCATTTGAAATTATACATTTTTCTTCGTCCTTTATAATTTTATTTTTTAAATGAACATATTTAAAACATCAAGGAATGAAATAAATTTCAACAAACTAATTCTTCCAGATTGACAGGCACAATTAGAACATTATTAAGCCATAAGGGCTAAATTGATGGCTGCCACGGTCATGATCCTAACTTCTCTCACCTGATTGGTGCCACCACCACAGCAGAGTGGTTGGTGAGAATTTATGGAGGTGAGGATGCCAGTCTGTTTGCAGCTTCTGACAACAGTGCACTGTGTTTCTGTTTGAAGTGAGATTTGTGAACAGTTGCACAGTTTGACAGTGTTTTTTTAATTCTGTCTGCTTAATAGCCCATCATGGCAACGATCAAGAGAATGCTGAAGGAAGAAAACAGATATTTTAAAATGAGGATTGGAAATTGCAACATCACCTTGTTTCTGCTAAAGATTTGCTTGCTTTGTGAAACTGTAACATCAACATTAAAGAAATTCAATGCTCATCAGCATTATAACACTCATAAGGGCCAAAAATACTTTAAATGAGAGGAAGAGGCACAAAAGGTTGTATTGCAGAAATTAAAAGACGAATCTTCGTTTTTTTTTGTTTTTTTTTTTTGGAGACAGTCTCACGTTGTTGCCCTCAGTAAGAGTGCTGTGGCATCACAGCTCACAGCAACCTCTACTCTTGGGCTCAAGCGATTCTCTTGCCTCAGCCTCCCACATAGCTGGGACTACAGGTGCCCACTACAACACCCAGCTATTTTTTGGTTGTAGTTATTGTTTGTCAGGCCCGAGCTGGATTCAAACCCACCAGCTCCAGTGTATGTGGCTGGTGTCCTAGCTGCTGAGCTACAGGTGCTGAGTCATGCAAAGATAATTCTTTCAAGTACCAATCAGACCTAAAAATCAGTCGGCGCCTGTGGCTTAGTAGGTAGGGTGCCAGACCCATATATCAAGGGTGGCGGGTTCGAACCCAGCCCCGGCCAAACTGCAACAAAAAAATAGCCGGGTGTTGTGGTGGGCGCCTGTAGTCCCAGCGGGAGGCTGAGGCAAGGGAATCACCTAAGCCCAGGAGTTGGAGGTTGCTGTGAGCTGTGACGGTACAGCACTCTGCCAAGGGCGATAAAGTGAGACTCTGTCTCTTAAAAAAAAAAAAAAACCTGAAAATCTTGCCACGGAAGCAATTTATGAGGTAGCTTATATACCTGGGTGGAGGAGTGAGAGGAAAGCCATTCAGTGATATAGAATTTATGAAAGAAAGCATTGTTGAAGTTATAGGATGCTTAGACCCAGAAAATGTTTCGAAGCACAAACGATTGCCCCTATCAAGGAGACTCATAACTGATTGGCAGCATAAATTATCCTTCAACTTAACTGAGCAACTTCATGCAATACTTCAAAAGGAAAATACATACTATTCAGTAGCTTTGTAAGAATCAACTGATACTTACGACTCAGTGCAGGTTTTTATTTTTTTTTCATGTCAGACGAGTAATGTGCCAACTTTGTGACAAGATTTGTGGAAGGCACATCTCACCTGCAGGTTTCTTTTTTGTTTTTTTAATTGAGACTGGGTCTCACTTTGTCAGCCTCGATAGAGTGCCATGGCATCACAACTCACAACTTCCAGCAACCTCTGTTGGTCTCAAGTGATTCTCTTGCCTCAGCCTTGCGTAGTTGGGTGTACAGGCACCCACCACAACAACACCTGGCTATTTTTTTTTTTTTTTTTGCTTAGCTGGCCAGGGCTGTGATTGAACCCACCAGCCCTGGAGCATGTGGCCAGCGCCCTAACCAGTGAGCTACGAGCGCCCAGCCCTCAGTGCAGGCTTTACACTTCATTCCAGGCATAACAGAAGGTTTTCTTTGCTACAAAGAGGTTTTCACTTTGGGCAGAACATCAGAAATAGATATCTCCAACAACTTTCAAGTAAATGTTGTGAAGTTGGACTGAATTTGGTAAAATTTAGTGAGTGTATGTATTAAATGGTGCTTCTTCCTTGACAAAAAACCACGAAAGTTTTTCTGCACAAGTAAAAAAATAAAGTATTAACAGAGCCAGAGCTCTCATTTCTTTTCACTGTATCTTGCATCAGCAAAAATCACTAGGCTAAAGCTACTATTTTAAGTGACACTTTGGAACAAGTTATAAGTATTATTAACTGTATTATTTAAATGTAACACAGAATCATCAGTTTCCTAACATGCTGAAGTTGAACAATGAGGTATTCAGTGTACATTTGTGGTATCATTTTAAAGTGCATTGGCTATTGCAGGGACAGGTATTAGCTAAAATTTAATCGCTGGGAGAACAGATAGTCTCACGAAGAAAAGAATCAGAAATGTGAATTTTTTTTTTTTTTTGAGACAGAGTCTCACTGTGTCACTCTCAGTAGAGTGCTGTAGCTTCACAGCTCACAGCAACCTCAAACTCTTGGGCTTAAGCGATTCTCTTCCCTCAGTCTCCCAAGTAGCTGGGACTACAGGCTCCCACCTGTAGCCACCACAACACCTGACTATTTTTGTTGTTGTTGTAGATGTCATTGTTGTTTAGCAGGTCTGGGCTGGGTTCAAACCCCCAAGCCCTGGTGTATATAGCCGGCACCCTCACCACTGAGCTATGGGCACTGAGCCAGCAATGTGAATTATTGAAAGAAGATTTCTATAGGAATGCAACATTTCTGTGTGATATCATGCCAAATCAAAATGATTTGAATATTTCTTTGCAAGGTAAAATTAAGTGTATATCTGATATGTGACTCAAAGTCCAAGCATTTTATAAAACAACCTATATTTGTCAAAACATTTCTTCAAAAGGAAATTTCAGATGAACATTTTCCCCAGTTAGCAAAGGTCATTGATAAGTAGCATGATATATGTGAATCATTTGAAAAAGGCATAGCTGTTATAGACCCATTAAGTGGAGAATGCAAAGCTCACTGACTTTGAGAATCATTACATCACACTCAAATTAGCATTGCAGCCTCACTTAGTTGATATCACCAAGGCACTAAAAAACTACAGATGGAATTGATCGAACTCTAAGTAGATGACATTTTAAAGTCATTGTTCGATGCTAAAAAAGATCCCATTAAAATATCCAAAAATGTAGTAGAATAGTCATGCCTTTGGCAACATGCCTGAAAAATGCTTTCTTCCTTTTCAGCTACTTATTGCTATGATTCTACATTCTCCAATTTAACCCAAATCAAGATGCCTTTAAGGTCATAAATGACTGATGCCCGTCTAGAGGATCAATTGAAACTGTGGACCTCCATGCTGCAACCAAATAGCTTGAATTCAAATGCTTTTCAACAAAAAGCTGACACAAGAAAGCCATTAAATTAATTAACTTTAAAATAACAAATGGTTTTCGTTTTTGAAATTATTCAGTACAAAATATTATTGTATAATTGTAATTGTTATTACAAAATAGCATACATTTTTGAGTATATCTAATTGAAGTTTCTTGGGTGCAGCCTTACTTGATTACAGCTAAATTAATGTGGCCTTCTAACATGAAAAAGTTCCCCATCCCGGTTCCAGATTTTTATTTGCAAGGATATGTTTTTCAGTAGTATAGTACTTTTCAGCCATTTATAGTATGAGAAAAATGGGTCCACTTGTCAAATTTTTGTAATGAATTACAAAAACCTGAATACGGAATATGTCAAAAAAAAAAAAAAAGACTATGTCGGTTTTTCTTATAAGTCAATACAGAATGAAGAAAAAAATAACTAAAAACAAAACATGTCCTTGAATTGAGCCCAGGTCTTTTTTTTCATTTTTTTGAGTCTCACTTTCTTGCCCTCAATAGAGGGCTGTGGCATCATAGTTCACAGCAACCTCAAATTCTTGGGCTCAAGTGATCCTCTTGCCTCAGCCTCCTGAGTAGCATGGAAGTCCACGGTTTCAATTGATCCTCTACATGGGCATCAGTCATTTGTGACCTCCATTGTGGGTGCCTGCCACAATGTCTGGCTATTTTTAGTGGCGAGGTCTCTCTTTGGCTCAGGTTGGTCTCAAACCCATGAGTGAGCAAAAGCAATTCACTCGCCTCGGCCTCCCAAGTGCTGGGATTACAGGCATGAGCCATCGTGCCCAGCTCAAGCCCAGGTCTTAATTTATAAATATGAGTTAGAAGTCAATGCCATTAAAAGAAAAGTTTAATGCTGCTCATATTTCTCCTGTATACAAGACACAACACATCACACAGGCCATAAGAGAGTATGTCAAATGCAGATATCAGACAGCAAAGTAAAGAGAGCCTAGGGCTATTATGACTAAAATAACAGAGTAATAGGTGAGGGCATCTCTATTGGGCAATGTAGGGATCACGGCGAAATCTGCCCTTTTTCCTTTATCTGGTTCTCTAAAAGATCAACTCGCAATTATGGTAGATTAATAAGAGAGTGATTACCCAAAGTCTCAGGGATGGTCAGTGACTTTTAAAGGGAGGAGAGAAACTGGAAAGTATATGTGCAGCAAGTGGTTACTAGGATGGGAGAATATAGATGGGTGGAAACAGACTGATTTGTAAATTAACCTGAGATGTATTGTGCTTCAAATGACCTTGGAACTAGTTCTATTAGCCTGATAAGGAAGTCAACCCCCTTTTCTGATTATAAATCAGGTTACTCAGGTTTTATAGAAAGGCCAGTGCTTTCTGATCTAAAAATGGCCTTTTAATTTAAAATATTCTTTATGCTGGCTCAGCACCTGTAGCTCAAGCAGCTAGGGCACCAGCCACATAACACGGGAGCTGGCGGATTCAAATCCAGCCTGGCCTGCCAAACAATAACGACAACTATAACCAAGAAGAAAAAAAAAGAAAAACAGCCTGGCGTTGTGGCGGGTGCCTGTAGTCCCAGCTACTTGGGAGGCTGAGGCAAGAGGATCGCTTAAGCCCAAGAGTTTGAGGTTGCTGTGAGCTGTGACGCCACAGCACTTCACCCAGGGGGACAGTTTGAGACTGTGTCTCAAAAAAATATATATTCTTTGGGAGGCTGAGGCAAGAGAATCGCCTAAGCCCAGGAGTTGGAGGTTGCTGTGAGCTGTGTGATGCCACAGCACTCTACTGAGGGCGATAAAGTGAGACTCTGTCTCTACATAAAAATAAATAATAATAATAATAATAAAAAATATATATATATTCTTTGTGTCAAGGAATCATATTTGGGGGCGAAATTTCCTTAGCTCCTGCACTGGGAATTTGCAGGAAGGACAGGGGTTACTGAAGTAGGTTGAAAGTGAAATTGTCTTTGGTTGGAAGAGAAAACATCTTGTCGTGCCGTATAGTGACTGTATTCTGACCAAGACAGCAAAACTTATGCAATTAATATTTATTTACCCTATATCTACGATATTTTATATTTAATTTAAGAATCTCAGTCCTGTCAAAATGACAGTGACTTGCTCACATGCCATTTCCTGACAGGACATTATCTGCCCTTTTCATAATTGGAGCAAAAAAAGGTGTGGAATTCCAGGATTTCATCTCCTTTCTGAGAAGTGATTTATTAATTCATCTGTATTTGCAAGCATGTGCACAAAAGAAGTTGAAATTATTGCTTGAAAATAACTTGTGAAAGAGAAATTACTGAAATCTATTAATACTGTTACGTAGTAATTTTTTTAAAGTGGCAAAATAGCTCTAAAGAAACCTGTCTGAGGGTGGCACCTGTAGTTCAGTGAGTAGGGCGCTGGCCTCATATACTGAGGGTGGCAGGTTCAAACCCAGCTCTGGACAAACTGCAACAAAAAAATAGCCAGGCATTGTGGTGGGCGCCTGTAGTTCCAGCTACTCGGGAGGCTGAGGCAAAAGAATCACCTAAGCCCAGGAGTTGGAGGTTGGTGTGAGCTGTGACGCCATGGCACTCTACCAAGGGCGGTAAAGTGAGACTCTGTAAAAAAGAAAAGAAAAGAAACCTGTCTAAGATTTTAGGAAGAAAGGTTCTTTCTCAGTCAAGTTTGAGTAAGACAGTGAAGTCTGAGAAGTTAGATAAAGACGCTGAACTGGTGGTTGTGCTGGTACCCTGGACAAGCTCATATTTTGTCTTCAAAATGGTACCTTTTTTTTCAACTTGAAAACATTGCTCATTAACAACTGTCATACCCAACACAAGTGAAATTATAGAGAAAACACCAGCACACTGAGTTCAAATTAGGTATGGGGTCCTTTATTGGCTGGCCAACAGAGATGGACTCATATCCCAAAATCTTGGTGTCTGCATTACAAAAGAATGGGGTTTTTATACCTTTTTTTCAGTTGAGTGGTGGAAGGTGGTAGGTGGAATATTTGCAAGATTAGATTTACAGGGTTGGGGGTAGGTTAGTTAACGGGGAACCCAGGATGGGAATTCAGTTTTACAAGGGTCTGCTGTGACTCTAAGCTAATACCGTGTCTCCAAGGAATATGTTTGTTTAACAGCCCATTTCTGTTAGGCCTACTGTGGAAGGGGGTGCTGAAGGGGAGGAGGAAAGAAAGTGTAAATTGGGGTTCATTGGCCTTTCACTATTTGGAGGGAAAGTAGAGATGATAAATTGAACAACTTGCTGAGAGAGGATAGCCAGAAGGTCTTCTCAGGGAGACCCCAATGATACACCTGCAGGGTCCTCTCCATGATGACTCAGCTCTTAGGAATTTGTAAACGTAACTTCCGAGACCTGAAAATTTCCACTTCTGTGAAATCTTGTAGTTCTGTGGGAGCTGGAAATGCATCTCCCGCTTGATTCAAACTGACCAATGAGAAAGGTACCTGTGGGGCTCGGCTCCCATAGCACAGTGGTTACTGTGCCAGCCACATGCACCAAAGCTGGCAGGTTTGAGCCCAGCCTGGGCCAGCTAAACAACAATGACAACTACAATGAAGAAATAGCCTGGCATTGTGGCAGGTGCCTATAGTCCCAGCTACTTGGGAGGCTGAGTCCAGAGACTCGCTTGAGTGCAAGAGTTTGAGGTTGCTGTGAGCTGTGATGCTGGCACTCTACCAAGGGCAGCATAGTGACTCTGTCTCTAAAACAAAACAAACAAACAAAAAAAGGTACCTGTGGGGTTGGAACTTTTTTTTTTTTTTTTTGAGACAGAGCCTCAAGCTGTCACCCTGGCACCTTATCCCATTGAGCCACAGGCGCCGAGCCTGAGTTGGAACTTTTTAAATGGCGATAAAAAGGGAAAGACCAAGCCAGTCGGGGAGTGTGGTCATTTTGAATTCTTCTATTCTGTAAGCTCTGCCATCTGAAATAAAAGCCTTTTTACTCTTAAATACGCTGTTTGGCTGCTCTTATCGCCATCAGGCCTCATCTTCCTGTAACATTGCCACTAAGAAAAAATCAGTGGGGACATTGCGTGGTGCCATGTATTTTGTACAGTGAGCACATGTACTGGGTTTCAGATCTGTACTAGATGCTTGGGACACATAGGGAATAGGGTTACCAGCTGCTCTGTGTATACAGGACTGTTCTATATTTATCTATTTGGTACTCATAATGTTAAGGTGAAAGAGATACAAGCCTAACTCCATTTTTTTTTTTTATTAAATCATAGCTGTGTACATTAATGCAATCTTGGGGTACAATGTGCTGGTTTTATATACCATTTGAAATATTTTCATCAAACTGGTTAACATAGCTTTCACCGCATTTTCTTAGTTATTGTGTTCAGACATTTATACTCTACACTTAGTAAATTTAACATGTACCCTTGTAAAATGCACCATAGGTGTGGTCTCACCAATTACCCTCCCTCTGACCATCCTCCCCATTTCCCTCCCTTCCCTCTCCTCTTTCCCCTGCGTCTTGTGCTATAGTTGGGTTATAGCCTTCATATGAAAGCTATAAATTGGTTTCATAGTAGGGCTGAGTACATTGGATACTTTTTCTTCCATTCTTGAGATACTTTGCTAAGAAGAATGTGTTCCAGCTCCAACCATGTAAACATGAAAGAGGTAAAGACTCCATCTTTTCTAAGGCTGCATGATATTCCATGGTGTACATATACCACAACTTATTGATCCATTCATGGATCAATGGGCACTTGGGCTTCTTCCATGACTTAGCAATTATGAATTGGGCTGCAATAAACATTCTGGTGCAAATATCTTTGTTATAAAGTGAGTTTTGGTCTTCCAGATATATACCTAGTAGAGGAATTGAAGGATCGAATGGCAGGTCTATTTTTAGATCCCTAAGTGATCTCCAAACATCTTTCCAAAAGGAACGTATTAGTTTGCATTCCCACCAGCAGTGCAGAAGTGTTCCCTTTTCTCCACATCCACACCAACATCTCTGGTTTGGGGCTAACTCCATTTTGATATAATTTTTGTTCCTGAGAGTCAGTGGGAAGGCAAAGCAGGCCTGATTCCATTCTGTTGTTTTGTTACATTTTATTGCATTTTAAAAATCTAGTTCCACTTGCCTTTCCACCCATTTCATGGTATTTTAAGTGTACCTGGGTAGAACTGTTAGAATTATTGGTATTGTATAAAAAGTCACTAACTACCCTTGTGACAACAACCCTCCTGATGATGTTAAGGTGGTCTTCATGCCATCTGTATTTGATATGGAAATGTTAAAAGAGCAAGTTTGACTCCACTTTACTGTTTACTCCTTTTCTGTTATATTCCATTACCTTCAAAACTGGT
>CAUYRH010124012.1:0-22770 GCA_963574655.1 Perodicticus potto | reverse complement strand
AGTGTTGGTGTTCATTCATATACATAACAGAGACCTATGCATTTCGATCCATAGAACATAAGAGGATATTCTTAGTTTATCTCTAAGCTCTGTCGTGTGTTTAGATATTATTTGTATAAATCATTTTCAGAAGTAAGTTTTGCTTCCAGGTAAGAGTGAGCACTTTGGCTTGTTTGTTAGAAGTGATTGTTAAAATATGTACTTCGTAATGACATTTCTTAGATATGCAAAAGCAAATAAAAAGCCAGTGGTGTTACCTAGTTTCTAAAATGTTGTTTATGTTTATTGATAATAAGTCATTTACTTAAGGCTCAGTTAATATATATGGAATCTTCATAGTTTATGTTTAAGGGATACCCAGAGACTGCAGCTGTTCAGTTTATTTTACAGAAAGGATAGCCGGATTTCACTTTGGAACTTCCTGGAAGCTCTTCAGTAGTCCATGGGCTAACAAAATCTTTTACCACTAAAAGAACCTTATTCTTATGTCATAGTAAGAATAATCATGATATTTAGCATAATAAATGCCTGAAAGATAATTTTATGAATCTTTTTTTCTTCCTACAATAGAGGTACTATAAATCATACTTTTATATTAACGGTATTTCTTAAAGCAATATATGTTTAAGTGTAAACTAAATCAATCTACAAATAACTGTATGCATCTATAAATTCTGTTGTATGATGTACTCTAAACTTTGTTGGAGTCTTTTAATCAGCAGATTACATTCTGAATGTATTTATACATTGTTAAAATATTTTTTAAGACGTTTAATTGAGTAAGTGTCTCTGTTGGAGTGATAGCTTTGAAGGTGCAAAACTTTATAATTGAATATAACTCTACCATTTACAAAAAAAAAAAAGAAGCCTAAGGAAAGCTGGGAGAGTGTCCCTGCTTAACTTCCCCCGTTCTGCCATCCATCCAGATCTCTTCTCAGCCCCAAATCAGACATGGCCCTGGCTTTACTTGGCCTTGGAGAATCCTTTCCCCATTGCACTCTTGCCCAAGGGACACCGCCTCTACCCAACAATTCAGGAGCTGAGATGATAGGGAGTGTAGCTTTGTGACCTTGTGCCTAACTCAACCCTGTACATCCATGCTATCCCATTGCTATACCTGGCCCAGGGATAATTCCATGCCCCTGTGTGACAGCCTAGATGGTATTAAGCTGAAGATATTGAAGTCAGTTGGACTTGGGTTTGAATTCAGAGTCTGCCATCTAGTGAAAAACCTTGAGCACGTATTTAGTTTCTGTGAGCCTCATTTGCTCATCGCTTTTTTTTTTTTTTTCAGTTTTTTTTGGCTGGGGCTGGGTTTGAACCCACCACCTCTGGCATATGGGGCCGGAGCCCTACTCACTGAGCCACAGGTGCCGCCCACTTTCTCATCCCTTAAGGATATGTATAATACTCCCACTGCTGCAGAGACTGACCAGCCACTCACCAAATCTTCCTCTTCTCCTTCCAGGCCACATACCTTGATCGCATCTCCAGATACACGGGCAGTCAGGCATGACCGAGTCAGGTCATATAACTGAGTTCTGGTAGAAGAAATGACCTGCCCTCCCCACACACAAATCCTCTCTGCAGACATCCTCCATCTCTCCCATCCACTTACTGAACAGTGGAGGGCTCTGAGGCCCTTGAGCCAATCTTGGCCAGAACCGAGCAGGTAGGAGTAACAGGACACTCAGTAACCAGAAACACCTGCAGTGGACTATGTGGATGATAGAAATAAAATTCCACTTTGTGCATGTGTGTGTTCATGTGTACATGTGTGTATATGTTTTGTGTGTGTGTGTGTGTGTGTGTGTGTGTGTTCGGGGTGCAGTGAAGACAGTTTATGGTGGCAGAAGGCACGAAGAAACCCACGTGCTATGCCCTCTGCCCTCTGGTCAGACCAGGGTATTCGTCCTCAGATCATCCCCTACATTACCACACTTCCCCGTCTTTGTGTTATTTTCTCTGTTGAGAACACTCTGCCTCCCTTCACCATCGATAACATCCTACGCATTCTGGAAGGACCAATTCAAACACCACCTCTCTTCTTGATTGTCTTGGACAAAAACAATGTCTTCCTTTCTGTGTTTCCACATACATTTTTTTTATAAATTATTTTCTTCATTTATAAATTGTCAGTTTGTACATAATTGACATCCAATATTCCTGCTACCACCTTAAGAAAAAAATCTCCAGTACAGTTGCAGCTCCACTGTAAACTTCCTAGCTTATCAGTCTTTCTCCCCCCAGGAATCACTGCTCTCCTAAATTCAATATTTATTCTCACCAAAGAGGTCAACTTATGTTGTGTTATCATCCTGCTTGATTTTACTCAACATCGTGATTTTAAGGCTCTTCTAACTTCATGCAAGTGGTTCATTCATTTTCACTGCTCTATAAATTCTATTTCTGTGAATAACAATATGTATATCTTCTTTTATTAATGGGCATCTAGGTTCTTAATAATTTTTTTTTTTTGAGACAGGGTGTCTCTATTGCCTGAGCTAGAGCACAATGGCATCTTCACAGCTCACTGCAACCTCAAATTCTTGGGCTCAAGCAGTCCTCTTGCCTCAGCCTCCCAAATAGTTGGGACTACAGTTGTGGGCCACCACACTCAGCTAATTTTTCTAATTTTTGTAGAGATGGGTTCTCACTAAGTTCCCCAGGCTAGTCTTAAACTCCTGGGCTCAAGTGATCCCCACCTCTGCCTCCCAATGTTCGATTACAAATGCAAGCCACCATGCCAGGCAGCAACTCTTTAATATCTCTTGACCTAACAAAACACCATGGCCCCAAGGAAAAAACTTTTTTCTAGTATGGCAGTCAACGCAAGAGACATGGGAGTTATATATGCCTTATGAGGGCCCGAGTTCAAAACTAGCATAGGTTAAATACAACTCATATAGCAGTTAGTGTGTTAAACAAACCACGTGAACACTCTTGTCCTTGTATCTTCAAAGACTTTCTAAGACTTTTCTCTGTTACCTGGGTTTCAGAAAGCATAACATGGCATTAAAGACATATAGGACCAAGATGTAAACCCAGAAAGACAAACCAAGCCTTTGGGCTGATACACTTATAAGAATGTTTAGGGATTCCAGGAAAAGCAGCCATGAAACTGAAAACTGCGTTTTTGCACTCTAATGGGATGAGAGGCCAGAAATTAGAGACTAAGGTACACAGTGGGGCAGCCCATGTCAAACTCTCAACTATTTCAGTCAGGACCCTGAAGAACTATAAGAGTGACATTGAATGGTAAATGAGAATAAGAGAAACAGCAAACAATAGGAACAGTCATAAAAGAGATCTAGATGATATAATTATCAGAAACCAGACTCCAAAAATATTCTTATTATGTAAAAGAAGTTTACAAAAGAAAGACAAGATGACGAATGTCATCAGAAATCAAGAAACTATTAGCCAGGGATGGTAGTGTGTGCCTATAGGCTTAGCCACTTGGGAGGCTGGGGCTGAGGCTGGAGGATCACGTGGGCCCAGGAGTTTGAGGCTGCTGTAAACTGTGATGATGCCACTGTACTCCAGCCTAGGTGACAGAGTACGACCCTGTCTCTTAGGGGGAAAAAATCTGCAAACTATGACATGAGCAAACAGAAATTCTAGGACTAAAAAATACAGTAACAAAAATTGAAAACTCTCACAGACAGTGTAACCTAATCGTATGTACCCTTATATTAATCTGAAATTAAAAGAACAAAAATGAAAACTCAGCAGGGGCCTTAATAATATACAAGACAGAGTTGAATAGAAATTTAGAGGGCCCATTCTCCCACTATCCCCAGTTGTCTGATACCTGGCCCTGGGTGGCTAGGGGAATAGTGGCCCCAAAGCAGAGGTGGTTGGGGGCTTACAGTCTGGGTTGGTTAGTTTGCCTTAGAAAGGCACACCCTCAAGCAGTTTGTCTGCTATCCCCAGGGATGCAAGTCCTGGAAGGGGCAGACTCTCCAGATTCAGCAAGATTCCAAGATGATAAAGCACCTAAAATATGGAATAAAAAGAAATGATTAATACACTTGGTATCTGATAGGCATTCAAATGTTGAAGGAATCGATGAATGAATAAATGTTTGTACAAACCTACAAATAGGTTTGTAGACCTATTCGAGAAGGGATAGTGGAAGAATGGGCCCACTATGAAGACTTGCAGAAGGCACTTGGAACAGTGGCCAGCAAAAGGGCTCTGAACTCCAGAGGGATCAACCAAGAATGACCCTGAGCTTAGGGCTTGAGCTGTAGCCCTAAAAGATATGTCCACATGTTACCCTAGGGTCTGTACAGGTGTACTTATTTGGGGGAGAAAAGTCTTAACAGAGATAATTAAGTAAGGGATGTAAGACGATAACATCCTAGATTAAGGCAGATCCTAAATCCAATGCCAAGTGTCTTTATAAGGGAAGAGAAGGCCGTGGAGGCATGGATTGGGGTGATGTTGCCATAAGCCAAGAGGAGCACCTGGAGCTACAAGAAGCAAGGAAAGGGTCTCCCCCAGATTCTTTGGATGGAGTATGGCCCTGCCAGCACCTTGATTTTAGATTCCTGTACTATAAGAGAGTAAGTATTTGTTGTTTTAAGGAACAAAATTTTGTTAATTTATTATGGAAATCCTCAAAAAATTAATACAGGGTGGAAACATCAAGGTAAAGAAAGCACTTAGTCTTTAAACAAAAAACCTGGGCTTTGTTTTGGTCATGCTGACAGTAGCTATGTGGCTTTGGGCAAGTCACTTGGCTTTTCTGAGCTGGTATCTTCAGCAGCCCACAAGAAGCCTGGACTGAATCATCGATCAAGGTTCTAAAGGATCCCTTCATAGCTCCGTCCTGGCCAGACACGGACCCTTGATTATGTTGAGGGCTGCAGTGGCCTTGGGCAGTGAGTGGAGGTGTGGTATTCTCCATCTAGTGACTGAAATTGAGCCTTGAACTCAAACTTCTTAGAAGGGATAGTTGGGTAGTGTGATCTCATAGAGCTCCTTTTCATGGGAAATCAGGCTAAAAGTAGTCCATTGCTATGTGTAAGAAGGACCCATCCTTGCAGTGTAGAAAGTGTCAACTATAGCCTAATTTCATCTTTGGACTCATTGGCACTGCTGGCACATTGCTGGACATCGCTGCAGGAAAAAGAAATGAGGCAATGTCTGGGAAGGCAAAGTCTGTCTCCACCTCCCCATCATCAGGCTTAGCAAAGAAGGAGCTTTTAGCTCAAATAGTGTTCCTTAGAAACAGGAACACTTTCAGCCCGCCCCACCCCTTTAACCCCTATAATCACCATCACCCTGGCTAGCATGGGGGAGGCCTGTGCCAAGGGAATTGACCCTCCATTGAGGTGGGATTTATCATGACAGGTTTACCAAAGGGAATTCTGGGGCTCAATTTGGAGTAGAAACCTACCTCCCTTGGTCAACTCCCAAATCTTGAGATTGTTTCTGAAGACCGGTATTAGCAGCAACTCCCACAAACGCTGAGCTGTGCTCGCCCCATCAAGGAGGCTGAGAAAGCTGCTGTTCTTGTAGGACTAGAGGTAAAATAGTAACGGAGGTAAAGGTCTGAATAAGGGCAAAATATTCTATAATTTCTTTCTCTAAAACCCCCTGCTCTTTTTGGAAATTAAAACCTGCATTCCTGCCTGAGGCCCATAATCAAAGGAGCAGAAAAACGGTCTCCATTCTTTGTTTTCTAGTATTTTAAATCATAGGAGATAGCTCAACAGAATTTTCCAGAGGTCACACATCCTCTTTATGGGAGATAAGGTCTACCAAAACCACCAGCTACAGTTAAACAACAGTGGCCCAAGGACACGACATATGACACTGGTCACAGAGACCCAAGCCCAACCTCTGAAACCTCCCCCTTTACTAAGCCCTATATTTCTGCTTAAAGGAAAGATGTGGTCTTTTGAGATGCTTAGTCTGTGGCAAATTCATTTGGCAGCATTTAATGAACTTCTCTTTCCTTTTCCTTAAACCACTTGTCCTTGTTCTTTATTCTTACTGATTCAGCCCCAGGATAAGAACCAAGGACCAGAGAAGCCTCTGGAGGCCAAGCCCACCTTGTTTTCTACTCACTGCTGGGCATTGGGCTTGATTCCTCCACCTGCAATCTGCACTCAGGAAAATACCAGGCAAAATTAGGTTTGCTCATCTCTGTGGGAAAGATCTACTAAGGAGTTTTAAAATATTCTATTTGAGAAAATAAGCTTCAGACCTAATGCAAGGTTCATAAACAGTCAAATTTTTTTTTAAAAAATCCTAATTCTAACTATCATTTTAAAAGGAGGATTTTAAATTTGATGAGGAGCTCAAGAAGCTAAAAGAAGAAATATTTAGTGGCATTTAAGCTCATGGTATATGTCATTAGAAGCCCTCCTTGCATTGATAAGCATCTTCTGCCTTATCATCTACTCCACAGGATGATCTTGGGAGGGTTAATGTCAAGTGCACATACAAATATTCATAGAAGAGGGGCCTGATAAGTAAAGGCCTGAGCCTCATAGTTTTATTGGAGAGGCTAGAGTTGTTATACCTTAACTTAGTGCTATCAGCAATAAAGAAACAGCTTTGTGTAATGAAAATCATCTTTTAAGTATAATTAGAACCAACTTTTATGGAGTGTTTATTATGTACCACCATGCCAAGCCTTTCACATGGACCATCTCCTTAGTCCTCACAAAACCCTTGTGAAGAAGGTACTAGTACTACCAACCTCATTTTACCACACTGGAAACAGAGGCACAGAGATGGGAATTGACCTACTCAAGGTTACCCAGCTAAAAGCAGAGGACACAGGATTTGAAGCCAACCAGCCTATCCTAGTCCCATATTCCCAACTCTCAATAATAACAAGATAATTAGGGGGTGCTAAACCAATATCAAAGATGGTAAATATTTAAAAATATATTCTATTATTAAAAAAAATACCCAATACCTCCCCACAAAGACTTTCCAATAAGAAATGAAAATGGTATGTCAGTATGAGTAGAAAACACAGTTTTCTCTGCTCTTACACCACATTGTGTATGTGGTTTTTCCCCAAGCATGTGATCAGCTCTGCAGCAGACATTAGCAGGGTGTCCAATGCTGATCATAAGCTCTAGATTATTTTTCCCAAGCTTCTCACTGACCAGCTATGAATCAACGCTGAACTAATTGGTTACAGCAGCTTGTAGAACTCAGGGAAACACTTACCTTTACTGGTTTATTGTAAAAGATATTACAAAGAGTACAAATGAAGAGATGTCCAGGGCAAGGGGTGTGGGAGGGGCCACGAGCTTTCCATGTCCTCTCCAGAGGCACCACCCTCCTCGGAGTACTATATATTCTGTTATCTGGGAGCTCTCAGAACCCTGTCCTTTCAGCTTTTTCTGGAAGCTCTATTGCATAGTGTCAGCCTTAAATAAGGACATTCATAAAATATGATTAAGTATAGGGTTTTGAATTCAAAGCTTGGGAATGGCCACCCATTAATGCTGACTCCAAATGAATGGAATCAGCACTCTGAAGTGGAAAAGTTTGGGGAAGCTGAAACAGGATTTGAACATTTTCCATATGAGGTACATAGTTACAACGATTTGATTGTTTATAGGCTGTGTTCTCTTTCAAGAAGGGTATTTAATATTCCACGTGGAGAATGTAATACTCATAGGGTCTTTTGCACCATCTGGTCTGAGTTGGTGCAAGAAAATAATGGAAACAGTTAACCCCTAACGAAAAGCCAGTAATTAAGAGGGGAGGAGTCTTATCTCTGGCACCATTCTTTCTTAGTCATTTTATAGAACAAAAACGAAGGAAGAGAATTAATCTATAATTGGAGAAGCAGAAATTGCAGCTACATGCTATGTGACTCAGACCATGCAACTGCATTTCTTTCAAGGCTCAAATAACTTAAAGTTCCAACAGTTTTTAAGTTTGAATTATTGAATTTTACTTCAGCCATGACCTATTAAATCATTGGCCTTTGGTGATGGGCTTAACCTTCAGTCTCTCCTCCCTTCCCTGAGGTTGTGGTATAGGGCTCAAAATCCCAACCTTCTCATCCCGCCTTGGTCTTTCTATGACCAGCCCCCATCCTAAACTACCTAGGTGCTGCCAGTCACCGGTCAACTCATTAGCATATAAAAGATGCTTATCACTTTGAAGATATGCCAGGAAATCAGAGGAGGCCCAAATACTTCTGTATATTTCACAGTATCACATGGCGCTACTTTATTTTTATACAACTAAATATTCTAGTGAACACAGAGCAAGATCTTTATTGTTTGCAGAAGGAAATTTGACATTTGTTCAAAACAGTTACTAAATGGACTCATCAGATCTGGCTTTCCTGTGCTATTGAATTCTGAAAAAGAAAAGAATAATATACAGCTCAGGTCAAATCATTCTCAGAAGACAAGACAAGGCCATGGGCATGCTATTATATAACATATCTTACAATTACATCTGAACATGACATGTCATAAAAGCCCAGATCACTTTCTAGCAATCAGTGCTTATAAGATTTGTTTTTTGCAGTATCTAATTAGGCTATTAGATTGGTATAAGTGCTGTGGCCTCAGGGATCACCTTCCCCTTGTGTTTGCTGAGTGTTTTTTCCCCAGTGGTGGGACAGCTTTGTTCAGCACTTTGGGCTACAGGGGCCCTGACTGTTGCTACCTGCTGGCAGCATCCATGGGACTGTGGCTGCATGTCCCTGGGTCCATAGCATCATGAGACATAGAGGGGAGTCTCAAAGCTGCCCTGGTGCATGGATTTCCTCTTCCATAGGCCCCAAGCAATCTCCCCAGACTTAAACTCTGGATCTCACAACATCATTGGGTTGGAGAGAACAGCTTTGCCTGGCTGAATTTAGAAAGGTTTCCACTATGGGAAGCTTGGTATCTTCCGGGGGCTCCTTGGTGTACCACTCAAGCATACAGTGCTGGGTTTTCCTTATCAGAGGGGCCAGGAGAGAAGTCACAGAAGTGAAGTCTGCAATGTTGCCGGGGACAGCCTGCTTCTGCCATACAGGAGTGGGGGTCTCTGTGATGCTGTGGTCAGGAAAGGAGAAGAGGTCGGGTCCTTGGGGGTTCCACAGGGTCCCCTGGCTGCCTCTCACTCTCTCTAATCAGGCACATAATATTTGCTTGTGAAACAAAAGTTGCAATGAAGCTGACCTTGGACTATCTACTGAGCCGTGTCCTCAATGTTTCTTCCATTCCTTGGCTGAAAAAAAAAAAAAAAGCAGTGGCTTACAGATACTGAGACACAACTGTCTGGGCCTGTATCTTAGTCCAGTTCCTCTACATATTGAGTGCGGCCTTGTTCTTTAACTAGGATTTTGCTGCTCCTCCTTGGTAACCCCCTGGTGAGCCTTGCCCCATGCTAGTGCTAGTCCATAGGTGCTCTGGGGAAGGGCTCTGGGACTCCTGCTACTCCTAGGATCCAACATCTTCTCCCTCCCATCCCTTCTACCCCTTAGCCTGTACTAGTGTGATGAGAAGACCCACAGACCACCCGTCGGGACCGTTCAGCCTGGAGACACCATGGGATTCTACTGTTTTTCAAAGTATTTTCCAGAGACTAACAGGTAATGCAGACCAAACAGGGGTATGTGTGGTAGAAGTGGGGAAGGGATAGGAAGAGTCTCCTTTGTCAAATCAGTGTAGGAAACAAATGATTAAGGCGAGTGAAACAGGGTTGTTTGCACAGGACTTCTAGAGCCTGTGAGGGGCCAGTGTGCATGTGAATCTTTGTGAATGTTGGGTGCAGGGATTTCCAATCTTACCTGATTTTATAGAATACCTGTTAGCACCAGTGATTTACAGAAAGCAATTTGGGGGCACAGATCCAGTCTGATTTACTCAGTTTCCTACATAAACACTGAGGCTCTCAGGGGTTGAGCATAGCTAGGGAATGGCAGAGCAAACACTAAAAGACAACTTCTGGCTCTGTGACCTTTGCCACCTCTGTGTTACCTAAGAAGGAGGGAGTGTGGTGCCTAGACTGCTCCTGCCAGTGAGTTTGGCAGCCACGTGTCCTGTATGTTATTACTCTAAAACTGCAGTCTCCAGCCCCCAGGCCAAGGACTGGCACAGGTCCATGGCCTGTTAGGAACCAGGCTACACAGCAAAAGGTGAGCAGCAGAAGAGTGAAGCTTTGTCTGTATTTACAGCCTCTCCCCATCACTCACACCTCTGCCTGAGTTCCACCTCTGCCAGATCAGCAGATTGGCGGCAGCCTTAACTTCTCATAGGAGCATGAACGCTACTATAAACTGCAGATGAGAGGGATCTAGGTTGCACGAGCCTTATGAGAATCAATAACTAATGATCTGAGGTGGAGGTGAAATGCACTTAAATAACCCCCAAACCATCCCCCAACCCTGGTCTGCAGAAAAATTATCTTCCTTGAAACTGGTCCAAAAGGTTGGGGACTGCTTTTCTGAAACACAAACTCAGACCCTGGTCTGCCTCCGTGTCTATCCATCAGTAAGAGTCCTTTCCCCCCAACTCTGCTGCACTCAGCCTCTGTCATGTTGGACCTTTCCTTTACAAGCTTGTAGGAGGAGATTTTGACTTTGAGTCATGCCCGGTGAAGGGTGAGAGTCCCCACAATTGTTCACCAGGCGGTGAACAATTCTACCCATTCTGCAGTGAACAATTCCTGCCCATTCTGCAGTGACTTCATTATTGGGATGGTTGCAGTGAATCAGGGTCAGAAAACAGAGATGAGGAAACATGTTATACCCTGAAAAGGAAAAATGGTCGTCCCAAGGTGGCAGCTCGATCCTACAACACAAAAACATAAACCATTATGCATCAAAAATTACATTGCATCAAAAATATTTGTGGGGATAGTTTTCAAAAGGGGTGGTCCCAGAGAAGCAGCACCAACACCACCTGGGAACTTGTTAGAGATACAAAGTCTTGGCCCCAGTCGAGACCTACTGAACCTCTGAAGTGGGGCCCAGAATCTGAAATTTAACCAGGTAACTCCGACGCATCCTCAAGTTTGAGAACTATTTTTATATGGTATTTGTGAGCTGGCAGTGCTGGCCTGAGTTTGTGCAATGGCATGTGGGCCCCTGAGCCAGAGAAGGCAAATTCTCAGAAGCAGATGGCCCCAGGAAACTGATTTGTAAGACTGGAGATGAAATATTTTAGCCAGAGGCATTGCCCCTTGGTTCCTTTCTGCCTCAGGGAAATCTGAATTTAGAAGATGCTCAGCAGAAGATTCTTGGGGTCTTGTATGAGACCAGTTCTTCCCAGGAGTCTGGAGGGGATGCAGGGTGGCCAGCTCCAAGTCCTGCCCTGCCCTTCTCACATGGAGCTTTCTTTAGGGTTGCGTTGTCCATGGGGCTCACATACCTTCTTGCTAAAGCCCGCTGCAGCAGCCCCCGACCCCTGCAAGGGAATAGGCATGGTTTAATTCAAGAGGAACCGCACCCACAACCCTGCAGTTGGCCTTGGTGATCCTGCCCCTCTCCCTGCTTCCATCCTAAAGTAGTCAGAAGTCTGCAGCACAAAAGCAGTTAGAGAGAATGGCTGACGGTGGCCAATCACAAGCTCCCGATGGAGAAGGCAAGTTTGCTTTCCTGGTTGAGTTACCACCATTTGTGTCCAGCTCTGTTAAGTTTGCCTGCTGCTCCTAATGGCATCAACTTTGAAATGGATTGCTTCAGCATGTTCTTTGCCTGTGAATCTGGCATAAGAACAGAGATAGAGTCAGACTGAACCTGGAAGCCTGCAGTCAGCAGGGGATCAGACAAACTGCTGCCTGTGCATAGAAGGACCAGCCAGATACCCAGAGACTGGAAGTCTTGGGATTTTCCAAACTAAAACCTGGAAAGTCCTGGACAAACTGGGACTAGTTGGTCACCCTACCTGGAGACAGGACATTCAAAAGAAATATTTTTTTTCTTTTTTTGTCCTTGCTACCATGCAATAAAACTTTCATTAACACTTTGAATAGAAATTACTGAAACTAGTAATTTCTAAAATTAAAAATTAAAAAAAAAATTTTTGTTTTAAAGCTCTGAGAAATAAGGCTGGGCACGGTGGCTCACACCTGTAATCCTAGCACTCTGGGAGGCCGAGGTGAGTGGATTGCCTGAGCTCAGGATTTTGAGACCAGCCTGAGTAAGAGCAAGACCCCATCTTTTAAAACAGCCGGGCGTTGTGGCGGGCACCTGTAGTCCCAGCTACTCAGGATACTGAGGCAAGAGAATCACTTGAACCCAAGAGTTTGAGGATGCTGTGAGCTGTGACGCCATAGCACTCTACCCAGAGCCACAGAGTTAGAGTATGTCTCAAATAATAAAAAAATAAAAAGCTCTGAGAAATAGACAAAAGGTGGGCAGAGCAATAGGGAACAGAGAATATCACTGGGGCACACTTCATGTCAGGTGGAAGGGACTAAGGAAGTGACAAAGCAACACAAAAGCAAAACAAAACTGAGCGATGAAAAGGGCAAAAGAGGAGAGGAGCAGAACCATGCTGGACCCTTCCAGCCACCTCCTGGGGTTACAGTGGAGGAAACTGAGGCTTAAAGGGGTCAAGGAATTTGTGCAAGTTCAAGGTCACAAGACCAGCAGCTCTGTTCAGAGCTCCCTCCTAAGACCAAGATTCAAGGAGAGAATGAAAGTGAACCCCAAGCATAAATAAACCTTCAGTGGCATAAAACTGCAGAGGAAGGAAAAAAGCACATACTTGCTGCAGATATCTTTTCATCCGTCTGTTGGCAAGCTTGGCAGCCAGGTGCATTAAAGGATGCACGGGAGGAACCTGCAACAAAGAGGCACTGAGAGGGTTAAGACTCAACACCAGACACCAACAGCAGAGGAATATTTGAAGAGCCCAAGGCTATGTGCATTCCTTGCGACTCACTTCCCTTACAGATGGGTTTAATTTTCAGAGCAAAATCCATTTCCGAGCCTAAACTTGAAATTTTATGTTTCCAATAAAGAGCTGCTTGCCTTGATGGCAAGTTTCAATTTCAACACATCACTTAAAGTTATCTCCTTAGGGCAAATCGGACTTGGACAGGCCTTGTCCCAGCACTCTGTACTCCTCACGTGGAATGCATCATCCTGGAAGCAGCTCCTTGCCGGTCCTTCTTGCTCCCCAGATGCAGTTTCTCTAGGTTTTTCTAATCCAGGGTCCAGGTAGAAGAGCAGCACCCTAACCCTTTCCTCCTCCACGCATTCTATTTTCTTGTATGTCTGTGACTGCTCACATGCATGCAGGCATACCCAGCTGTCCTTATCTAGTCCTCGTGAATCCCCTCAGTGCTCTGGTTTAGAGTAAAAGTTAATTTGTGTCACAGAGTTTGTCCTTCCCCTTCTCTTCTCTCTCCCTTTTTGGCACTCTTTTTGGTCTTGATAATATCCTCCTCTCTATCCAATCCCTTTCCTAGACCTATAATACTGATGGGCTCTTAGACAGAAAAATATCTTTATGAGTATTTTCTTTCTTAAGAATCCTCTTGAAGACTTGGAGAGCCTTGCATATATAAATAAGTGACTTTCTAATGGTAAAATTTCAGTTGCCATGAAAGGGCACCTGAATTAAAAATTATATTCTATGACCTTCCCCAAATTCCTTCAGTCATATGCTGCAGACATTTACCTAACCAAACTGCTCCCAAGGGTAACTCAAATTTATAGTAAAAAAGTTAAAGATGATGGTTATTATTTCCATTGCACACACACATCATCATGGCCATGGGAGGTACACATCCATGGGTCTTTACTGGGGGAACAATCTATATACATCACAAAACACAAATTTAAAAATAGATAGTATAAGAAACAATGTGGAGAGAGCACAGTACTCACCAGGCTCTTCTTGGACATCTGTTTAAGTGCATAATAAAAAGTTATTTATTTCTTATTTTTTCTTTTCTGTGATTTATTCCCTAAAGTTTTAGATCTGCCAGCCATCACGGACAGGGAGAGAGATGATCTCTGCATCCCTAGAGAAGAGCCTCTAGGAAGCTACTGTGGGGTGGGGCTGGGGGGTCTGCAGATCCCAGCTTTCTACTTGGCTGCACATATTAACCAGGAAGGGAAAAGAGACATTCAGAGGAAAGTCACTTTTATTGATTACAATAAAATACTGACCCAAGTTTTAACTGGATGTGTTGGCTCCTGAGTTCTGGCGTAGTGAAATAAAAACTAAATGAGAGAATAAAAGCGTTATTGGCTCTGAGTGTCACTTGCTGTAGAGCTGCATTCGCTTGTTACTGGGCTGGGTGGTACTCACCCGTTTGTTTATGTCTTGGTTATCCTGGAAAGAGAATGGCAAGGGTAAGTTATATGGAATTTTACTGGGGCAGGAAACTGATGAGGTTTTCAATATAAGACACTACATACACCATGGACTTTACCGTATTCATCAGAATATTATAAAATACATTGGCAAGCTAAAAAGAAATTCCTCCATTATACAAATTCAATAAGAATATAGTTGATGTAAGATCTTACAGTAAAGGAGGGTTACCAGCAAGCATCATCATTTTATATCTTAATATCATTTTATTTTTTAATTTTGGGGAAGAAAATCTACTTTCTGATGCACAAAGCCATCTGACTAAGAGATGGAATGAAAACAACCAGTACAGTCTAATTGGCTGCTGGGTGTATACTAGCATTTTATTTTTAAGGGATGGTGCAAATTGACCAACATCGGTTTGTTTCCAAAAGTTTTCTGTATGAATCTTTGCCCTTCTTGCAGATAGTCAGAGTTTTCATTTCTAAATCCTTGTTAGTGGACCCCCCTCCCGCCAATTTGCATACATGAAAGCTGTCTATGAACATATCCGACTCAAGGCTATGCTGTGAAGAAGGCATCTCACAAAACAATAGTACATTTTAATGTCCATATTTTATAAAATTGCTAGAGATGATTGCTGTGAACAATCCTTTAAATATGCTGATCTGGCTAGTATGGATTCTTCCCATCTCATTCACATGGAAACAGTTCAAACCTCAATCAAGACAGAAATTAAAATTGTGAACAATACTTGGAATTCTACTTCTGTGAATACAATGATGTCTTCCTGCAAACTTTGTGGAGAGTTTCTTTAGTGGAAACAGCAATATGTATGCATTCTCTCTCCCACCACCACCACACAGTTGTATGTGCACACACGCACTTAGGCACACACACACACACACACACACGATAATTAAGGGACATTACTAATAGCAGAGGCGTGGTGGAAATTAACCCTCTGTATTCTTATCATTACCACTTGTAGCCATCAGAAAGTATTAATTATTTTTATACCTCCTGATCTCTCCTTGTCAGCATCTGTCCACAGTAGTGAGTGAGTGTGTATGTTTATGTGTTCGTGGACACTTACAACAATCAACTATTTTTTGTATCATGTTCGTCAACTTTATATTGTTACTTTTACTTTTTAGGCTAAAAAAGAGTGACGAATATGAAGATACTTGTCCTGGTTCTAATTGCCCTGCTCAACATTTCATAGGCCACTTTCTTGCTTTACTTTTACCTTTTTAGAGACAAAAATGTATTTAAAACTTTACTATCACTCTTGTGTTTTACCCATTTCTCCAACTAAAAATATGAGTTTTATGAAAGCAGGTTTTTCTTTGTTTTTGTCACTATTGGATCCCTAGCCACTGGCACCTGGCACACTCTCAATAAAAGTCTTTTTTGAAAGAATGAATAGTAGGGCTTTGTTCACAAGAACATGTTGCCCCTTTTCTCATCTAAACTCCTTCTAACTCCATGTGCTGACCGGAAACACAAAACACAAAGAGTTTTGCAGATGTCATTATTTGCAGAATGTAACTGCTTTCTGAACTGTCACAAGATAAAAGTCCCTAGAGTCACAGACCTGGCCTTCTCTGGGGACCAGACAGGAGTAAACTTAAAGCCCACTTAACTCATTCAGGCACAGTGTATTTGAGGGAACCAAAGCCCCCGAAGAGGAAGTGGCATGCTAAAAGTCACATTTCAGGAAGCAGCAAAGCCACGAAGAGCCATTCTCTCTCCTAGTAGCTTTAAAATACTTTTAGCAATTTTGTTCATGGAGTAACCTTTTTCTTTTCTGCAATTGGAAATAATGGATGGGATCGGCTTTGGGAAAGTGGAAGGGAAATTCATTCTGAGTAGGCCCTTACACTTAGGGACCCCCAGCACCCAATTTATCCTGTAGGTAATGCATATGGAAGCCACACTTCCAATGCCTCTGCTTATGCGAGGAACACTTTCATGGACTTCATGTGAAGACTAGAAAAACCCCTTAGTGCAAGGCAGGGAGAAAGAAGGTAGCAAAGAGACGGAGAATGCTGAGTCCTCACCCTGAATTTTTTCTCCAGGTACCACAGCAATAAAGATTATTTCTGAAGATGGCAAATCACCTGTATCTCAGTGGTTAGGGTGCTGGCCACATGCACCAGGGCTGGTGGGTTCGAACCCAGTCAGGTCTGCTAAACAATAATAACAACAACAACAACAAAAATGCCGGGTGTTGTGGCAGGCGCCTGTAGTCCTAGCTACTTGGTAGGCTGAGGCAAAGGGATCGCTTAAGATCAAGAGTTTGAGGTTGCCGTGAGCTGGGATACCACAGTACTCTAACAAGGATGACTGTGGTGAGACTCTGTCTCAAAAAAAAAAAAAAAAGATTATTTCTTAAGATAACAGAGGATAATTGTTTTCAAATGTATGCATGATGGTTAACTGAAAATAAGAAGAAGTAGGCACACTATATTCATGAAGTTAGAGGTAAAGTGACTTTTGAGGCCTAACAAATGAGAATAAGGTGCATTAAGAGGCAATGGTAACAAGTAGTGCCCAAATGCTGCCATTTACCATGTTCTGGATACTGTTGAAAGTACTCCATAAATATTAAAGCAATCACTCCTCATGATAACATTCTGGGGCTAATATGACTATTAATCCCATGTTACAGATGAGAAAACTGAAGCATAGAGCAATTAAGAAACTGCCAAATTTAAATAGAGCTCAATTTTGAACCTGTGCCTGCTCAACATTTCAGGTTGTTAACTGCAGCATGTGAATGGGGCAGAGACCTTACTGAGTAAGGAAAAGACTGTGCAAAAACATAGAGGTCCTGGTGCATTTGAAGAATAGTGAGAAGTTCAGTGTGGCTGGAGTATGGTATACTGTGGGTTAGGGGGGGAGGTAAGGGAGATGTAACCCAGGGTGTAAACATACAGCCTATGCTAAGAATCACAGGCTATCCTGAGACCACCCCTTTGTACTTTCGATTAAATCAACATTTACTTCATATTCATTGAAATATTTCTGTGCGGCTACTATAGTTACTATAGCGTCCTTTAAATGAGAACTATTATTTTTGAGAACTGCTATATCATATATATCAATTTTTAATGTACACTATATAATGATATATGCAATTACTATAATTATACATGTAATTACAATAATTGTAAGTAATAATATAAACTACCTATATTTTATAATAATTTATACTTAAAAGATTCACTTGATATTTCCCAAAGCTATATTCTCTCGTACATACACACTTTTACACATACATGTAGCATTCTTCTGTAGGTACCAAAAGAGGATGTTTATTGTAGATACCAATTATGGTGTTAACTTAGGCACTGCTATAACTACAGGAATTAGCATACGTACATTATTTTTTTTTACCTTAGGTTGGCCAGAAAGAGTTGTCTGCTGACTCAGGCAATATGTCAGCCTCTAAAAAGTAAAATAAAGAAAATTAATCAAAGAGAGGACATTAAAAAAGGTTGACTAACAGGTACAAAAATAGATAGACCTAATGTTTGCTGAATCAGTACAGTGACTATAATATGTAATAATCTATCTTATGTTTCCAAGCAGCTGGGAGAGAATAATTTCAATACTCCCAACATAAAGAAAAGATAAATGTCTAAGGTGATGAATATTCCAGTTACCCTAATTTAATTATATGCATATGAATTATCAAAATATCACATGTACCCTGAAAATATGTACATCTATTATGTGTCAACAACAATCTTTAAATGAATTAAAGATAAGTATGAATTCCTTAGTCAATAGAATTCTATTACAACATATTTAAAATTCTAAAATTGTCCCATTTATGAGCCTTGTATTTTCTTCTCATGGAGTGCCGGTGACTTTTAACACATGGGTGCATTAAATGAGGACATGAAAATGGCAACAGTGAGTTTCTGCTGCAATCAAAAACCTGATCTTAAAATAGTACAAATAGTTTTAAGTGAGCATTAGCCACATAATGTTTCCAAGGCCCAGACTAGATAAAAATCTCACATTACTGAACAATAGGGTACCTCAAGCTGTACACTATCCAAGCCATCTGGAAGATCAGCCAAAGATTGTGGGAATCCTGTTGTGAGAAATCATAAAAATGCCAATTAGAGAAAGAGGATGTAACATTTACTTCTAAATCCATACCATGAAAAAAATACAGAGGTTCTATCAAAACAATAAACCAAACACATTTCTACCTACCACTAGCAAATCTGAGATTTGTACAAAATTGATTTAAAACAGCATGTTTTTTAATTTACCAGTTTTCAGTAAAAATACTACCAACTCAGGAAAGAGGGGGAATGAATACCAAGGTGACAATTTAGCTTGTATTTTGATGGAATTTATGAGGATGGAATATTGGAAAATGATATCAACAAAGTGTTTCCATCAGAATCACTCTTAGAATTCTTTTTTTTTAAACTACTCACCACTATATGAAGAGGACACTCTTGGAATTTTAAGGTATACAAATACCTGTCTCTCTGCTCCATCAGACTTTCCAGGGGTAGGACTCATGGGAAGGCTCCTACCAGCATGCAGGCAGATGCAGCCAGACTGTGTCAACAACTTTCATCTGACTTCAGTCTACACCTCTTCTCATTTGCATATGATACAACACTTGGAAGAACAGCTATACTGGAGTAGAACAGCTATACAGAATGGATTGGAAAGTTCACGACTAGCAGAATGAAATTAAATAGATAAGTATAAGACCATGACCTTGGATTTTTTTAAGTTATGGGACAAAGAATACATGGCTCAAAAATTTAAAAAAAAAAAAGTGGTATTTTGCACCCTGTCTTCTCTCCAAGAGCCAAAACAAAGTTAAGGCAACTGGATGCTAGATTCAAATAATAGCACCCAAACCTTGAAAGGTAATAGTCTGACTTGTAATGCTAGGATATACGGTAGAATTAAAGCAACTAAGCATAGTTTTCTCTGAAAAGAGGAAAATTAGGAAGTGTAAGTTAACTGCCTTCAACCGTTGTGAGAACTGTCATGAGTATGAGATACTAGTTTTAGTCTGTGTTTCCCCCAGAATCTGAACTAGGACTACTGGTTAGAAGTGACATGTGCTCAGCTTTCAGCTTAGTATAAAGAAGTTTTGATGATCGGAATCATTCAGTAATGCAAAGTAATCCAAACCAATCCTACAAGGATTTATTGGCAGGTTCTGTGTTAATATAATACAAAGGCAAAGATCACAACAGGCCTACTCTCAGTAACATAAAGTCAAACAGGAAAAAAGAGGGAGGTTGCTAGAAACATATAGAAAGGTGAGTGAAAGGCAATAATGTATTTCCAAAAGTGGAATAAACAGGATTCCATAGGAGCCCAGAAGAGGCAGCAGCTGGCTGTCTTAGGCTGGTAGTGAGCTGGAGGTGGCTGCAAGTAGTCAAAGAGAATCTGGAAGACTTTCTGCAGGGAAAGTGAGCACGGAATTCCCGCACTCCGTGAGAGGTTAAACCCGGATGCCCTCCACAGCTCCTTGCAATGCCCAGGTTTTGTGATTACACTACAGGACATGACAAAATGAACATGCTGTTTGAAATAGGCTTCCTCTTTCAATGTGGTTTCGACGATTTTCTACTCCCCTAAAAGTTCAAATGGAAACATCTCAACTTTTTAGTCCGTGTTGTCAACCTTAGCTGTTTTCCCATGGCACACTTCTCTGCGTCCTACAGAGATGGCAGTAACGAATGCCCAGCACAGACCACCCCTGGTTCCTGACAGCCTCTCCAGTTCTCGGAAGTTACTGAAGCGCCGCCCGCACCCGGTCAGCACCTCGGACAGCGCCGCAGCCCCGGGAGACCAGGCCTCCGTTGTGCTTTTTGGGATCCTGCCCCTGGAGCCCTTGGGAAAGGCTTTGAAAAGACTCCTTTCCCCGTGCGCGCTCCTCCCCAGCCCCGCTCCAACTGCCCATCAATTCTCAGTCTTTGTGGGTGTAAGTTCGGTTTTACTATTTCTGTCCTCGTCCCTTCAAAACCCAGGGAGCACAAATGGTTAACAAGTGGGACCTTCCCCCACTCACGTTGGGGCCTGCCTGTCACAGTGTCAGCGGCAGTACGGGACATCCCTGGGGTAGGAGCAGTTCAAAGCCAGTCCCACAGGGGACAGTCTTCTTTGGTAAAAGGCTGCAGTATCCCCCTCTGGTTATCCTCTCTGAAAGGTTAGAAGCAAATTCAAGGCCAGAAAATAAGAGAAATGGGGGCAGAGGGGAAAACTGGTCTCCCTCCAGAACCCCCCTGGAAGGATAAAAATCATTCTCGGTCTTCCTTAGACAGGCCGGGGGCGGGGGGTCTGATGAGTGTCCCCTTACCTGAGGAGGGAATCTGTAGGATGCAGAAGCAGCAGATGACCAAGATGGAAGGGCATGGGGGCAGAAGATGCTTCATTCTTAGAGCCTGGTTTCTCTTTGCTGGCCACAGACGTGTGCTGCTATGACAGGGGCTGAGTATGTCCCCAGGTTTCACAGGCAGAGGCAACGTTCTGCTAAGTGGAGAAGGTGCCTTTATTTGCAGCGCCCTGGAGCCCATTGGCTGACCACCAATCAGCTTTGCACAGGAGGACCCCCGCTTCCTCATAAATGTCACACTGGGCCCTCATTTGTAGAATAATATTCTTCCGGTGTAGGCATTGTAGAGAGTCATCTTTTTCAACCTACCAATAAAAATAAAAAGTAGAGAGTCATAATTGTTATTCTGTAATGGTTTGAGAAATATTTCTGACTCAAAAAAAGGCTTTTGTTCTTTTTTTAAGAAAAAAAACTGGACATACACCTATAAACTCTTGCATGATGAAGTCCTATTTCCCAAGAAGCTGTTAATTTTCCACCATTATCAAAGGCTGTTGTAGTCCTTGGTGCATCAGAGAAGAACAAAATTTGGAGTTTAGGATAGAACATTACAAGAATTTAAAAGCTCAATTAGGGCTCTGTTTTTGTTTTTAAATCATGCTTGGAAATTAGCTTCTTTATGATTTTTCTAGATTCACTTCCATGAGCAAGTTAAATATTCCAAATTAAGTCCGTGTTCAAAAAAGGGCACTGTTGTTTTTTAATAATAGTAATAAAATTATTCCATATGAGGCCAGATCATTAAGTTCATAAACTTGCCACCATGCACTTACATTGGTAGCACTGTACAAACAACTCAGTAAGTTTCGTACTCTTGATATATCTGTGTCTCACAGTTGTGTTCATGTCAATATGTGCCTGTGCGTTGCTGAGTAGCATTCACTATTGTTGTGTGTTTTTGTGTGCTGCAGTGAGAATGTCAGTGCTTGAATTAGAGCAACTAACAAACATTTGTAAATTCTTGTTGAACTTCGCAAGAGTGCAAGTGAAATCAGGAACGTGTTAGTCCAAATTAATGGGGATAATGCCATGAAGAAAACAGCAGCGTGAAAATGGACTAGACGTTTTACTGAGGGCAGAAAAAGCGTCACTAATGAAGAGAGGTCAAGGCAACAGCCAGTAACGAGTAGAACTGATGAAAATATTGCAAAAATTCATCGAAACTAGGCATCAAAATCATCAGTTGACTGTGAGAAGCATAGCAGACCAAGCAAATATCAATAGAGAAACAGGAAAATCTTAACAGAAAATCTTGGCCAACAACTCATGGCTCTTATGTCACAACAATGAACCACCTCACATGCCGTTATCTATAAGGGAGTTTTTAGCCAGGAAACAAATAACTGTACTGGAACATTCTCCCTACTCACCTGGTCTGGCCCCCATTGACTTTTTTCTTGGCCCAAAGATAAAGAAAATATTGAAAGGGATACATTTTGATGACATTCAGGACATGAAGGGTAATACAAAGACAGTTCTGATGCCTATTCCAGAAAGAAACCAATAAATTTGAAGGGTGAACAAGATGCTGGCATTGATGCATAGTTCCCCAAGGGTTGTACTTCAAAGGTCACTGAAATAATATTTGGCAATGAAATATGTAGAACTTTTTCTAAGATGAGTTCTTGAACTTAACTGTCAAACCTCCATATACTGGGCTTCTGTATGTTGGGATCTGTTTTGGGCATTTCCCATAGACTATTTCACACAATTCTCACAGAAACCACATTTCTTATGTGTTATTATCCTAATTTTATGAATGGGAAAACTGAGACCAAGAGAGATTAAGGAATTTGCCCCAGGTCACCTAGCTATAAAGGGTAAGAGGAGAAATTGAAACCCAAAGTTACATCTGTAGGAATATAGGATTTTAGATTATAAATTAATTTTGTTTTACAAAAGAGCATCCTTGAGATTAGAAATGGGACAGAATGAAGAAGGAGAAAGAATGAAGTCTTCTATTTCTTTTTTTTTTTTTTCTTTTTTGAGACAGAGCCTCAAGCTGTCACCCTGGAGAGAGTGCCTTGGCATCACAGCTCACAGCAACCTCCAATTCCTGGGCTCAAGCGAGTCTCTTGCCTCTGCCTCCCAAGTAGCTGGGACTACAGGTGCCTGCCACAA
>CAUYRH010124010.1:0-59248 GCA_963574655.1 Perodicticus potto | reverse complement strand
GATGTTCAGTGTGGAGAATAAATCTAAGTACTTCCTGTAGAGCTGGCCTTGTTGTGATGAATTTCTTCAGTGCATACATATTAGTAAGATATTTTATTTTTCCATCAATTTTGAAGCTTAGCATAGCAGGATATTGAATTCAGGGCCGAAAATTGTTTCCCTTAAGAAGGTTAAAAGTAGGGGCAGTGCCTGTGGCTCAGAGAGTAGGGTGCCAGCCCCATATACTAAGGGTGGTGGCTTCAAACCTGGCCCTGGCCAAACTACATCAAAAAATAGCCAGGTGTTGTGGTGGGCGCCTGTAGTTCCAGCTACTCAGGAGGCTGAGGCAAAATAATCACCTAAGCCCACAAGCTGGAGGTTGCTGTGAGCTGGGACTGCATGGCACTCTACCAAGGGTGACAAAGTGAGACTCTGTCTCTACAAAAAAAAAAAAAAAAAAAAAAAAAACAAGGTTAAAAGTAGATAACCATTCTCTTCTGGCTTGGAATTTTTTCAGATGATAAGTCCATTGTCACCATAAAGTATCTGCCCCTGTAGATCAATTGGTGTTTTCTCTTGGCTGCTTACAGAATTTTCTCTTTTGTCTTGACCTTGGATAGGTTCATCACAATGTGTCTTTGAGATGCTCCATTTGTTTTGAGACAACCAGAGGTTTAATATCCCTCTGAAAGGAGAGTTTCAGAATCTTTGCTTGATAGTAGGAAATTTTCATTTATGGTATCTTCCAGTAGGGTTTTCATTCCTTTGGGATATTCTTCTTCTCCTTTAGGGATAACTATAATTCATATGTTTTAGTGCTTGGCGAAGTTTCATAATTCTGAATGATTTTTCTGATTTGTCTCTGTTCTTTTCTGCCTGTTTAACCATCTGCGTTAGCTCAAGAGCTTTATCTTCCACCTCTAAGATTCTTTCTTCTACATCTTCTAGTCTATTATTGATACTTTATACTGGATCTTTAAGTTCCCTGATTGACTCCTTTAATTCCTTACGCTCTGCCACATCCTTTCCATATCCTTTCTATTTTTCATCTATTTTTTGATTCTGTTTTTCCACTTTCTCATCAATTCCCTTTATTGTTTTTGCCATCCATATTTTAAATTGCTTTTCTGTCATTTCTATTAATTCGTTATATTTGGAATTCTCAGTGGTAGCTACCTCATGATCCCTGGAAGGGGATTGCTCTATTCTAGCTTTTCACGTTGCCAGAATTTTTATGTTGGTTCCTCCTCATGTGTGTTTTCTTCTTGTTCACTTTCTTCTCCTGCTTTTTCCTTTCACTACCTCCTTTTCTTTAAATTACCTTGTCTGTGAGCTTAGGCATTGAAGTGGTCTTTTGGTATAGTGACAAAAGGAAGATAAGGGCAAAAAGGAAGAGGGGAGAAAGGCAAAAAAAAAATAAAGAGGAAAAAATGAATGGGTGTTGAAAGAACTGAAGAAAAGAGGAAAAGAAAGAGAGAAAGAAAGACACAGGAAAATTAATGGTCTTTGGCAGGGGGTTTTGACCACCCCTACATCTCCAGAACTTTTAAGAGTCAGACTGGGAGGGTCACTCAAGGTGAGGAGCTCATTGCCAGCCTGCACGAAAGCAAGACTTCATCTCTGCCAAACACAGAAAAAAAATCAATAGTGTATTGCAGTGTTGATCTACCAATATGTCTTTCCAAAAGCCAAAATTATAAGGTCTGAACTTATGACCTCCTTAAGCCAGACAACTGCTGTGACCCATAGGGCTGAACAATACCATGACACCCCAGCCCTCAGAGAAAGGAAAAGAAATAGTAAAAATAGGCAAAGAAAACTAAAAATACAATTATATAAGATGAAGAAAAAAGATTTAAAAAGTGATATCTTAGTTGTAGTATGAAAAATTTACATGGGAAAGGTGAGAAAAGTAGAAAAATCTCAATGAAAATAGAGAAAAAAGGAGAGAAATAAAAAATAAACACAGAATAAATGGGCTGAAATAGTATAACCAAAATTGAGGAACTTTTGCTCTTGAAGAAAGTAAAAATGGAAAAATGGAAATACACCCTAACAGAACAAAACAACATCTACAAGAATAACAATAAACCAGAGAAAGAAAACAAAAGAAAAAATTAGGAAAAGGAACAAAAATGAAAAGTAAACATACCTGTGTATTGCAATATATTGCTTGGACATCAAGTGGCATTTTTATGTGAGGAAATGGAGAATATCCATAGTGCTCTGGCTGTGTAAGATGTGAATCAGAGGCCACGTTTGCACTGCAGAGATCAGTCCAGGCTCCCTGACCTATTTGTCCTCAATCAGGGCATGGTCACTCCCTCAGCCTTCAGTCCCCATAGGATTGGGATCCTGAAACTCTCACCAGCTTTCTTAAGAGGCTCTTCAAACAGTGTCCCCTGAAAGCAAAGTGGTCTTCCTGGGTTGTAGGAAGTAGGATTGTCCAAGCTCAGTAGGTCTGCCAGAGCTGGCCATGCACTTGGACCCCTGGGACTGTTCTTCCCATGGGCCTCCCCACAATGAGGAATCCTGCATGTAGTCAAGCTGTTGGAGGTTCCGCCTGTCTAGGCATTCAATCCCTAACCTCCCCCAAGGCTGATTGATTTCACTGGCTCAGTGAATCTCCTCAAGGCAGCTCCAGTGAGCAGATCAAACCAAAACCCAAAACTGCAGTACAGCCCTTTCTTTCCACCAGTCCTCTGTAGCGATGGGCTGAACAGTCATCTGCTCAAACCCAGGAATTTGCCTTCTGTTCTAGTCCTCCTCAGCTCCAGACCCCCTTATTGTCTCCTGGAGGCTCCCACTGCTTCTCTGTACCCCCAGAATGATGTCTCTAGTTAGATTTCCCCATCTAGATGTGGCTGGAATTTTCTCTCCCTTATCTCACCCTGAGCGGCTGGTAAGAAGATGTTTGTAGTCTGCCATCTTGCTTTGCCCTTTGAATATTTTTCAAAAGAAGATGTACAAATGGCCAACAGGTGTAGAAAAAAGTATTCAACATCTTTAGTCATTGGAGCACAAAAAATATAATGATGTATCAACTCGCTCCAGTTAAAATGGCTTTTATCCAGAACTTGGGCAATAATGAATGCTAGTGAGGACTGGAGAAAGAAGAACTCTTGTATACTGTTGGTGGGAATGTAAATTACTACAACCACTGTAGATAACAGTATGGAGGTTCTGGCCCAGCAATCCTGCTGCTAGGTATATATCCAAAAGAAAGAAAGAAGTGTATCAAAAAGACACTTGAACTCCCATATTTAACACAGCACTATTCACAATGCAAAACAATGCAAAATGGAATATTATACTACATACAGTCATAAAGATATGTAATACTGTCCTTTTTAACAACATAGATGGAACTGAAGATTATTATGTTAAGTGAAATAAGTCAAGCTCAGAAAGAAAAGTCTTGTATGTTCTCCTATGTGAGAACTAACAATTAAAACAATTGGTTTCTTGGAGACAGAGTAGACTGAAGGCTACCAAAAGTCAGAAAGAGTAGTGGGAAGGGTGGATAAAGTGAGGATTGTTAATGGATGCAGAAATATAGTGCTATAAATAGAAGGAACAGTATTTAATGTCACAAAAAGGTGTTGATAATAAACAATAAGTTATGGTGTACTTTAAAATGGAGGAAAGAGTGGAAGAGAAGAGGAATTGTGTTCCTAACACAAAGATATGATAAATTCTTGAGGTGATGGATACCCCAATTATCTTAATTTGTTTAATATGCATTGCCTATATCACAATGTTACAAGCATCCAATAAAAATATACATTTTATGTTTCTGTAATATTTTAAAATAAATATTTTTAAAAGAAAGGTTAATAAACTGAAAAAACAAAAAATCTTAGCATTATCACAGAATAGAAGTCAATATACAAGTTTCTTCCAAGAATACTACAGACAGAGGCAAACTGAGAATCATAGCTCACAGGGAGTAGAAGCACAGGAGAAGGAACTTTCCAGTAGAGCCAGTAGGAGAAAGAGCAACAAACTTTAATTGATGAGGTGCTGGCACTTCAGTATAGATTAGCTTGAGAGTTAAAATCGACAGAGGTGTGACAAATCTTAGGTGCCTCACCTCATGCTTTCAGGATTTTTACCATTAGAAGCCCTATCATGTTCTTACTCTGAAGATCTAAGGTTATTTATGCTTGTCACAGGGTGAGGTAAAAAGTAACCATTTTTAAATAAAACCATCAAAATATATGCTATATTCTCAATTCTATTCTGTTCTCAGTAAAGAGGCCAGCCCTCAAAGGAAACTACTTTATCAAAGTCTTATATGAAATGGGAAGGGAAAATGGCCAGCTATGGTCCCTATACACTTAAAATCTCAATTAAAAAGAGGAAAAAAGGGTCAAGTAATTCTTCTAAAGATCACGGTTCAGGGACTCTACTTTTCCAAAATAACAAGCAAATAGAAAAATGAAAATACCAATTTATCATGAAAGTATAGAACACTTCCTGTACTTGATATTTTGTCAACACTAAATGTCTTCAGGATAATAACAGTGTGTTACAACTGAGAGTGCTCTGTGACACAAAGTCCATTCAAGGAATTATTTCTAGGGAAACCGAAAGACACTAGGTGAGGAGAAAAACAACAACAACAAGGACACCAGAGGAAATTAAAGTCTTTAGTTCCTACAGCTACAGGAAAAAGTTAATTTGGCCAAACTCTTAGGCACAAGTTAGAGACTGAATTGTGCCAGGCCCAATGTGACTGTATTGTGTGAAAAGTCCTATTAATATAAAGGAGTAATTCAGGTTAAATGAGGTTATATAAGGGTAGACCCTAATCTAATATGACTAGTGACCTTATATGAAGAGGACATCAGGAAAAGTGCACTCAGAGAGGAACAGCTGTGTAAGGATAAGTAAGAAGGTAGCTGTCTGGAAACCTGAAGTTCAGTTTAGAAATTCTTGATCTTGGACATTCAGATTCCAGATGTGTGAGAAAATAGTTGTTTTCTGAAGTTGAAGCATCTTAGTCTGAAGAAGGCTATGGAGGTCCTAGCAGACTAAGATAGAAAATAAACACAAAAATTTCACACCAAAGAACTATTTATGTCAGTTCCTGCTACCTGAAAAATCATGTCTACCTTTGACTAAAAATTGTAAGCCTTGTTAAAAGAATAGTAAAAAGTATCCTGAAGTGACAAAGCAAGCTTCATAAACAGATTCACATATGGTAGGGAATTTGGCATGATCAGAATGGGTATTTAAAATAACAATGATTAATACGCTAAGGGCTCTAATAGAAAAAAGTGGATAACCACAAAGAACAGATGAGTAATCCATGAAAGAGAATCAAAAGGAAATGCTAAAAATGAAAAACACTTGTAACATAAATGAAGAATGTCTTTGATGGGCTCACCCGTACACTGAACACAGCTGAAAAAAGAATAAATGAGCATGAAGGTATTTTAATAAAAACCTTTCATACTAAAATTCACAGAGGAAAATATAAATAAGTAAGTAAAATGTCCAAAAACTGTATAGCAATTACAAAAGGTGTATTATAAACATAATGGGAGTGCTATATGGAAAAGGAAGAAAAGGAACTAGGAGGAAAAAAAATCAACTAATAATGACTGTGCATTTTACAAAATTAATGACAGACACAACACCACAGATCTAGGAAACCCAGGGGACAACAAGCAGGATAAAATTCCAAAAATCTACACCTGGGCGTATCATATTGTAACCGCAAAAAAAAAAAGGATAGACAAAGGTAAAATCTTACATACACAGAAATTACTTGGACTTGTATTCACAAACCATATAAGTAAAAAGAAAGTTAGGCGAAATCTTTAAAGAATTAATAGAAAAACATCAACCTAGAATTCTATACCCAGGAAATTATTTCTTCATAATTGAAGAAGAAATAAAGACCTTCTCAAACAGAAAGTTAAGAGAAACTGAACAGCATGTTCTTGCTGCCACTTGATGTGCAAGAATGTTAAAGGAAGTTTTTCAGAGAGAAGGAAAATGATATGTCAGAAACTTGGCTCTAAATAAAGAGAGGAAAAGAATTTTGGAAAGAACAAATAAAGACCTTTAACTTTTACAAAGCTAAACCTAAAATTCAGCATTCTTGATCTTAGGTACTCACAAAAATGAGCTAAAAACTTATGTCCACACACAAACTCATACATGAATGTTTGTAGAAATTTTCTTCATAGGTGAAAAAACTGGAATCAGCCAAGATATTATTCAATAGGTGGATGGATAAACAAATTCTGATACATCCATACAATAAGACATGATTCACTGTTAATAAGAAATGAGCTACCAATCCAAAAAAATAAAAAGATATGGAGAAAACTTACATGAATGTTTCTTACCGAAAACAGTCAGTAAGGGCTATAGGCTATATTATTTCAACTATAGGATATTCTGGAAAAGGTAAAACAGTGGTCATATTAAAAGAAAGAAAAACAACATTGTATAGTGTTAAAAAAAAAAAAAAAGATTTCCAGGGCTTAAGGGGAATGAAAGAAAGGCTAAACTGTTAGAGCATAGATGAATTTTAGGGCAGTGAAACTATTCTGTACAGTACCATAAGCATGGACACATGGCATTACGTGTTTGTCAAAAACCTGTAGAACTGTACAACATAAAGATATAAAGTGTGAACTCTAGTTTAATAATACCTTACCAATATTGGTTCATCAATTGCAACAAACATACCACACTCACAGAAAGTGTTAATAACACAGGAAGCTATGTAGGGAGTGAAAGGTGGTCATGTGTAATATCTGGGGATTCTCTATACCAGAATATTCTCTATTCTCTTCCCAATGCTATGACCCTTTGATACAGTTCCTCCTGTTGTGGTGACCCCCAAACGTTTTATTCTACTAGTAATCCTCTGTCATATTTCTGAATTCTTAGTTGATTAAAGATAGTATCAACTAAATAATAGCAGTGGGAATAGCTATACCCACCTTGGATTTAACACCTATCATAAAACTTAAGATAGTATTCTAAGTAGATGAAAAAGAAGTTAATTTTCTGCTAACATGTATAGTATAGTCTAGTATAGTATAGTGAGTGTATAGTATAGTATAATATATGTATAGTATGTGTGTTTCTTTGTGTGCATGTGTGTGAATGTGCATGTGAACATGTGTATATTTTGGATATATTGCATATCTTTTTTCTAGGGGAGAAAAATATAGGAAAGAAGAAAAGGTGAGGATTAAGAATTCAGCAGCTTCAGAGACCTGAACTAAGTGTAACCCCCACTCTGGCTCCCCAAACTCCCATATATGAAAATGTCAGGAGAATTTATAGAGAAGGTGGAAACAATGAGCTAAGTGCAGAACATGGTGTGAAAACACAGGCTACTTTGTTCTGATATCAAAGAAATGCTTATGCCTGGAAGATAGGCAAACTAAGAATCTTCCTTGACTTCCAAATTTACTGAAAGCATTTTAATTGATCTGCTTTAAGAGATTCAGCAGAAACATTTCCTTTAGTGACCTTTAAATCAACCCAAAGGTTTCATTCACCTTCCACTGTGTTTTATAAACACCCCTGATAAATACACGGTGAGTGAATTTAGAGTGTTTAGAAATATTCATATGTAAACATGAAAGCATGTTTATCGGTCTTTCCTGTACCTTGCATTATAAATTGAGAAAGCAAACTTGATAGAATCACAGAGTTTTGTTATTTTTCTCAGTGCTTTATTTACAATATCCAGAAGTGTATCTGGTACCGAGTCGTTAATTATCCATTAAACGATGCTATATACTTATGTTGCTTCTCTCTTCAAACTCATTCATATTCTTGAATCCATGTTCCAAACAAACACAGTCTGTTAGCAAGGCTCATTGTTTTTTTATTTAAGCTTTAATTTCTAATGTAGGGACTAAAAATGAAAGCCATATCATTTTAGTTCTTTTCAGTCAAAGAGATCCAAATCAAAATGGAGCTGACATATTTGTTAACAAATCCCAAGGCAGACTGGAATTAATCACATCCCCTCCAAAGCTGTATTGTTTTACACTTTAACACATGTTCAAACCCACTTTTGATGAAAAGAGCTGAAAGAGAAATTACTTTGAAAATCAAAGATTGGGATTTTACAACTCAACATACAATGAAACACATGTGTCGGCAAACGGTTTCCATTGTGTCTCCTCACTTTGACTCCTATGATCACGCTGAACGTGATAGAATAAATCAAATACATCAGTATTGCGCTTGGTGATTACCTAATGTTGTCTCTAATTTTATTAAAATTACTTCGAGAGGAAAATGTTTGCAAATAGCAACTGCTGAGTGTGAAAGACATTTTCTGAAGATTGGTAAGGTGATACCTGATGGTGGAGAACCCAGAGGAGCTCTGTAGTGAGATTAGCGTTTACCAACAATTACTTCCCCAGTACCACAATACTTTACTCACGTGCAGTACTTCCTAGTTTTTCACTGTCATTTTGCATTTGATCCTCATCACTTAGCAAGCGCAGCAGAGCAGATTTCATTAGCCCAGTATAGGTAGTCCCCGGGTTACGAATGAGATCAGTTATGAAAGTTTGTTCTTAAACTGATTTTGTATGTAAGTTGGAACAGGTTCATTTACCTATTACCTGTAATAGCCTCCAGTTTATAAGTGCAAGTTGTATATAGGTCAGATGTTTGTAACGCAGGGACTGCTTGTATGACATCTGATGACTAATTTCTCAAACTCGTGCTAGAAAAGCCCTACATACCTTCCTGCTGAATATCAATACAGTCACCTTTGAAGTACTCCCCTTAAAAAGCAATGCACCAATGCCAGGGCCTGGTCCACCCTTCAAAGCCGTTTTAGTTTTTTCTTTTTTTAATTTCAGATTAATAAAAGTGTACAAATGACTAAGTTACATTGTTTGAATTTCTTCAAAGCAATTTTGGAAGTTTTTTCCTGGAATAACTAACAGAGCTGTTGTCATATGGCACACAAAAACATGCAACGAGGATAATGAATGCCACTCAGTGAGACCCCACTGTTGGGTCCGTCCGAGGAGGACGTTCCCTGGTCCGTGGCTCCCCGGGCCAGAGCCCTGGTGCCTAGCAGATGGCAGAGTGGTCACAAATACAAAGTAATCACAATGAACATACATTTATTGCAGAACAACGCCCACAAAACATAAAGAGAATACGTGTCTGTAAGAGTGAGACAGGTTCTTCTCCCTAACACACACCGTCTTTTCAAGTTAACTAAGCTAATCTTTTTGTCTTGTCTTTTCCAGGCAGATTTGGCTATGGCCTCGAGCCTTTGGAGAAACTGACAGGATGGGGTTAGGTAACAAAACTTCTTAATACACAAGCGTTTGTTTTCCCCGTAACCTTCCCAAAGAACCCATGGGAGTTGAAATTTACAATTTTGATTATTTATTAATGCACCAAATGGGCCCAGGTCAGGGTATAGGCATTAGAGGCTTCTCACTTGGTTGCAGCTGGGGAACAGTCTCCAGCCGTAACTTGGTTCCTACTCTCCGCCCTTAGCCACAGCCCCTTAGTCTTCTGTCTTATCAAGGAGCAAAGCTGGGAGGCCAGGCGGTGGGTCTCCTCCCAGGCCCAGCTGCTCCAGCCCCACCTGGCAGGGAAAGAAGCTGGGGTTTGAGGATACACATGTTCCACCACCAGGCAGAAAAAAAGAAACTGGGGCCTGAGAATGCGCATCTCTCAGATAAGTGGAAAGAAGGAAACTGAGGGCGGAGCCGGAACGTCTACACCTCAGGCAGGCAGTCCCGGAGGGCGGGACAGGCCATGGCTGGCTGTGCTGGCAGGGACAGAAATGCTGGAGCTGCTACCCTCTGCCTGCAGCTGCTGCAGCCCCTCTTAGTCACCGTGGCTCCTGCTTCCGAGGTCACAGCACCTGCCTACCTTGGCGGACAAGGAAGGCATCTTTACAGGCTGCCTCCTCCCCGGGGAGGTGTGGACCTATTCCTCGCCATCCCCCACAGGTGAACACGAGCCCAGCTTGAGACACTGATACGCCAAGGTTATGAGAACTTATCAAGCTGTTTAAACAGTGCTGCCGACGTAAGAAGATTGCCAACTTGTCAGACCTCCTATGATAACAGCTCTGATGATCATTCCAGAAAAAAGTTCCAAAATTGCTTTGAAGAGTAAACTCAGAGCTGTCATAGGTATATAGTTTCTGAAGGGGATTACTTCTTAGGCGAAGGTGTTGACGTTCAGCCATGAGGTATGTAGCACTTTTTCTAGGATGAGTTCTTGAACTTACTTGTCCAACTTCGTATTGCAAATGTGGAATGGAGACTCAACTAAGTTAACTAATGGGTCTAAGGTAACCATGAACAGTGGCAAAGGCAGGATTAGAGGCCCCTACCTTAACTTCCAAGAATAAGAATATGCACAACTAAAGTTCTATATTATTTTATGTAAAGTATTATTATTTAATATAAATTCCCTTATTCCAGTTTTAAATAGGATGCACTGAAATGTCCATGAACATTTGAATAATAATAATAAAACTAACAGTAGCAATTAGGTTAACATATATTGAGATGAGACACAATACTAACATAATCATAAGTCCCAGACCTGGACTTAGACCAGAGGTTAGGTCTTAGCCACCAAGACTAAGACTAATTGTACCTCTCAAATCCAACTTTTAACTACATTGTTCTTCTGTGTCATAATTCGACATTTATGACATGGGTATGATTATAAGCCTCACTATGGAAAAGAGCATTACATTTTGAACAGGAAAACGCATATGAGAACTATTTATAAACTATAAATATTAAACAAATGTCAGTTATTAATATGAGTTAAAATTTAAATTTGGGGATGCTTATTAAAGCTTCTTTTTCTCTTTCTTTTTTCTTCTTCCCCCTCTCCGTCTGTAGTGTGTTGCTTTACCATGCAAGTTAGTGTAAAGTGATGTAGGTGGGTTTCATGAGTTCGAGATGTTTTCTTCTGTTCTATGACCACAGTTCCCAATCTAGCATCTTGTGTGTCCTGATCACTGAGGAATAAGCAAGTTGTGAATTTATGAATGTAAATCCATCATCACCAATTGAAAGAGATTCAGTGGTGTATGCTGTACTGACAGCAGGCTGTTAACATTGTATTTATGTATGAAGGACAGCATACTATTCATTGTTTTACATTTTCCTCTAAGTTATTTTTTAATAACTCTGAAACTTTAGAACTTGAACATTGTGCCCCGTCAAATGTGAAAATCTCCATTAGTGTGTTTTTCCCACAAATTTATTAAAAGAATCTACACATCCATGTTAAATATGGTTAGCTGTCATCAGCTTCTAATTGTGGAAATAGAATCTTCAGTAAAATTGGACAGTAGAACAAATCACAGACGGAATTTTACATTTCTTTTTCTTCCTATTTTGGCACTGAGTCTATGTTGACAGGGTGACTTACGTTGGTTTTATGCTCTTAGAATAAATGTGGCCCTATTTGTATTGTTGCTATTTTCTTTTTTCTTGCTCAAAGGCAGAAGCTCATCTTACAATTAAATAAAAACTGATATCACAAAATGCCTCTTTTTCATAAAATGTTGAGTAACAACTAGCATTGTAGGCTAAAATAAATGGCATGTGGCAAAACTCAATCGACATATAACCAAACATCTTATCTTTTTGTCATCATCTATTAACCTGTTTCATTTTCTCTTGTATCCCCCCAAGCTTAATATTTATTACCGTGCGGCAACACACATGTTGGTGATCAGCTAATTTATACCTTATGTTGTATATAGAATTTAGCGGCTGCCAATAATTACTATGGTAGCCAAACTAGAGATTTTTCACTTCTTCTCGAAAAACTAACCATGTGTTCTTCTTTAAAGCAATGTGGTTTTACTTTATAAATTTTCTGCAAGAAAAAGTAAAAAGAAACTCAGAGCTGTGAAATTTGCCATTATTCATGAAAAAATTATCTGATGGTGAGTTGAATTTCAAAAAAAGAAAGGATTTTTTCTTTTAAGTTGACTTTAGCATTAGATAGATGTATATAGAGAAGAGGATGTTAGGATCTAAACATCTTACCTTTATGTTACATTTTCAATAGGCTATAGTTTAATATTTGGTTGATAGTTATCCTATTACCTAGAACTCCAACTACTTTCTTATTTGAACTTTTTACTTATAGGTGAAATAAATAATTTCCGGCTCATTTAAAAGTTGGAAAGCTACAAAGAGCTAATAAAAGCTGGTCATTTTTAAGGAACACATGAAAATTTCAAATGTTCAGTAAAATTGAATATCATTTGAATATTCAATTGAATAATGATATATTTTTGAAGAAACATGTATTCATTCTTAAGAGTCAGTTGGACTTATGCCTGCTTTCTTACTCATTCAACATACACATCTTCAATAACTATTAATTCAATTATTTAATGAAGTGCAGTGTTTTTTTCTCTAGATTATATGGGATTAATTTTTTGCTTATGTTGAGAACAAGATATTGAAAGAGCTTAAGGATGTATAAGGGGCTTATTAAAGTGATTTTTAATTAAGCTGTTTATAGTCACATATTACTATTTTAGATTATCTTTCCTTATTCTTGAAATTTCAAAATTCTATGTCCTCTAGCATTTGTTTCTAATTTCATTCTTTATTCCCTTCTTTATTTCCATTTTTTCTTTCCTTTTCCTTGACTTTTCAATACTGACCTTCCTCTAAGGCAAATTATACTTACAATGTGGATAAAGTTTCACTATTATATAAATACACACAGAGTCCAGCAACTCTCAAGAATTTTAAAAGTTTGGCATCTCTTAGACCCTCTTCAAGAAAAGTTAAATGTCATATATTGAGGACTAGTACTCTGGTATATTACTCTATATTTATCAAGTTATTTTGCGAATGCGTAAATTCCCCTGACCCCAGACGAGTGATAGAAATGTTTCTGTTCCTTTCAGGTTCATCTTGTTTATACATATTCTCCCTTTTTCTTCCTTCTTTGCACCCTACACCTTCTTCACCCTCCATCCCCATTTATCAGGATGCTTTGTATAGAAGGGTATATTGATGGCTCAAATGTGACGTATCAGGACAAGACTCTATTTTTGTTCTGCTCTTATTAAATCCTGATTTGCAAATTGTGTTATTCTTATGGCTTTGAATCAGAGGGACTCTGTTGTTGCTACCAATGACATATCACTGATAAAAATGACTTGATTCTCACTTTAGCTGTATTCCATCAATAATGCTGTCCTCCACACTTAGTCTTAAGGAGAATGTTGTAGGGAATCTCTTATCTAATGTGTCCATTGCATTTTTTAAGGCCTATTATTTCTGAAATAATTTTGGATTTAGAGAAGAGTTGCAAAGATAAGACTACACCCTTTACCCAGCGCTTTTTCTAATGTTAACATCCTGCATAATCATGCATGTATACTATAATACATGCATACTATAATAAAGAAATGTACATTTGTAAAATACTAAAAAAAAAAAGAATTTGAAAGGTTTTAATATTCGTGTTATTTTATGCTGTGTACGATAAATATTTGTAAAAATTTTGAATACTCCATTTGGTTGAATACAAATTAAGCTGCTATAACTAATAGACTCCAAAGTACTGTGTTCAAATATGAGAGAAAGATATTTCTCTCCTATAGGATAGTCTAAATTAAGCAGCGCCCCCTCTTGGTAGAACAATTCTGGCATCTTTACTAGGTTTGACATTGCTAGACTTCCAATGTTACTTTGGGTATAGACATCCCCAAGCATTGGGAAGGGAAGAGAGCAGAGCAGAGAAAGCAGCTTTGTCTTTGTAGTTACAGTGTAGAAATTTCTACAATGTAGAAATATAGGACACATTTTCCAGACATGATCAACCTAAACATGCCACAAGAAGGGCACACAGGCTTACAAGACAGGTTAGGAAAGGTAGTCACTCAGTACATTAACATCCACCCAGAAAACTCAGGGCTTTCATCAGAAAGCGGAAAATGGAAAGAATGGGTACTAAACAACAGTTCAGAGTCTCCACTCACTAAAGAATAACCATATGTTTCTTCAGAGGTGAATGAAATGCCTATTTATTTCTTTATAACAAGCCATTATTCAATATGCTACTCTCTAATATGCATAACAAATACTGACAAATAAAAGACATTTTTCTCTAAAGTTGTTTTCGTAGTGACAAAAAGGAAGAAAAGCTTGTTTTCCTCTCCTGTGTCTATCTCTCTCTTATGTTTTACATTCTTAAAACATAAACAATCTAATATTTACAAAAGCACCAACCGTGTTATAGCATAAATTTTAGTCTATTTCCCAATGAACCAACGTTCAATCCACAGCGCCTGTAAAGAATAAAGGCCTACTAATTTTGACTTTATTTCTGAACACAGACCTACTAGAAAAGTTATAAAATATATTATCCAAATTTCATTTAGAAAAATGTAGTATTTAATATGATTTCATTAATATCAGGAAATTACCTCATTAAGAATCGTGTTTAAACAAAGGTAAGTGATGAATTTAAAACTGACCTATATGCAAAAAAAAAAGTTGTCAAATGCTAGCGATAACTGCTGGCTAATGTTTTTAACAAATTAAGATAAGACAAGATAAGACACATACTTCAAAAATCACTAAAAACCTTAGCTTCTTTTTAGAGTATTACACCATCTCTTTAATTTTTGTTCATAATTATAGGCAAATTTATACCATACATTTTCTCAATGTATCCATATTTCAAATATGAACATTTTAATATTTATGGTATAGTTTTTTGCTATAGTCAGTCATTTTCCATTTGTGTTCATCTAGTTGTTATTTAAAAATCTATGGTTAATATCAGAATTCACAGAAGAAAACAGTGTTTAGCAGCTGCAAAATTTATGATTTTCTCTAAAGTGGTGAATAGAAAAACAAGATATTTCATTATAATTTTTTCCAAAGACTGCTTTTTTTGTGTGTGTGGTTTTTGGTTGGGGTTGAGTTTGAACTCACCACTTCTGGTATGTGGGGCTGGCACCCTACTCCTTGAGCCACAGGCACTGCCCCACCAAATACTGTTTTTTTGTGTGTAATTCTGATACATAGTCTATTAAGTGTAAGTCAAATTTACATACAATTACCAAGCAGAGTGGGGGAAGAATTTTGAGATTTTCTATAATTCGTTTCTTTTAAAAGAAGAGTTGTCTTTCATGGAACTATTCAAAATAATCAACTCCTGCCATAACTATATAATAATAATTGAATCTAAATGTTGATTTTTTAATAAGGAAAATATTTGAAAATAAATGTTATTAAAATGTGTACATATATATGTGTGTGTGTGTGTGTGTGTGTGTGTGTGTGTGTGTGTATTGTGTGGGTGTAGTTTTTGGCCAGGGCCAAGTTTGAACCCACCACCTCCAGTATATGAGGCCAGCACCCTACTCCTTTGAGCCACAGGCACCAGCCTCTTAAAATGTGTCTTAATGAACTCATCTTAATAAAGGAATAAAGAATAAAGTCTTTGGGGGAGGCACCTGGAACTCAGTGGATAGGGCACCCACCACATATACCAGGGCTGGTGTGTTCGAACCTGGCCCAGGCCTGCTAAAACAACATTGAAAACTGTAACAAAAAAATAGCCGGGCATTGTGGCAGACACCTGTAGTCCCGCTACTTGGCAGGTGGAGGCAAGAGAATCACTTAAGCCAAAGAGTCTGAAGTTGCTGTGAACTGTTTCACCACGGCACTCTACCCAGGGTGATGGTTTGACTGTCTCAAAAAAAAAAAAAAAAAAAAAGAGAGAAAAGGAAAAAAAGAATAAAGCTTTTTTCCCCAACAATTGTATTTTTGAAACAGAAGAAAGAAGTTGTGGATGGTCTTGCTATTGGAAGTTTTGAAGGATTTTTCATTAGTTTTTTAATACAAACATGACATCTCTTATTGAAAGCAGAAAATAAATTATTCATAAATTCTTAAAATTATCATCATGCTTCCATTGAGTCTGATTCCAGTGACAGCAAGCAGCTGCAGGACATATCTCTACTGAAGGTGTACTAAGGCATCTTGAACTTAACACGTCCTTACAAAACTCAACTTTTCAATAGTAATCTTATTTTCCCAATAAATGAAAACACCATGTTTTAGTTGAGCAGGCCTCAAAATTTGGAGTCAACTTTGAGCTCTCTTTTTCTCATTCTCTAGGTTCCTTAGCCAATCTTGTTGCTACTACCTTCAGAATGTATTCGGAATCTGATGAACTCTTACTAGATAAATGTTACTACTCTTCCTATGTGCCAATATCTGTCACATGAATCATTGAAGAAACTTCATGTCTTGTTTCCATTTCCACTTCTGCCTTCTACAATCTCAGCACACATCAGCTAGAGTTCTTTAAAACTTAAAAGCACACCTTTGTTCAAATTCCTTCAATTGACATAAAATTCTAAAGTTCTCACCATACCTTGAAAGGTCATGTGTGTTCTTTCCACCTTCCTTCCCTGTCTTCATTTCTCTGATTTCAGGTCCTGTTTCTCTCTCTCAACCCCTGCCTGTCGACACACTGGCCCCTTTGCTACTTTGGGAACTCCTCTATCAGAGTTTTGATCTTGCTGTTGCTTCTACTTGAAAAGTTACTCCACCCTACTTGCTCCCTCACTTCTTCCAGGTCTTTACAAATGATGTCTTATTTTTTGTTTATTTCAGAATATTAGGGGGTATGCTTTTTAATATGCTTTGAATTTGTAGAGATTGAGTCAAAGGTGTAAGTGTGCCCTTCACGCAGGTAGTATGCACTGTATCCAATAGATGTAAATTTACCCATCCCCACTATTCCCTTCCCCTTGCTTGATTTCTGTTGAGATTCACTTCCATATGTGCACATAGGTATTCCTTGATTAGTTCCAATTTGTTATTGAGTATAAATGTCTGCATATTAATGGACTAGCCTTTTAAAATGTTTTCTTTTCCCCCAGGATCCCCTTTATCCCCATTCTCTGCTGTTTTTTTTTTTTCTTTATAGAATTAATCACTACCTGGGATATTATATTTTGTTAGTTTGTTTAATTATTGTCTTTCTCTAACATGTAAATTTTACAAAAACGGATTTTTATTTGTTTTGTTTACTACAGCATCTGCCAGTTCTGGCATTCCAAAATCATTTGCTTTGCTGAATAAATGAAGAAATAAAGGAATTTATCTTACCCAGTATGCTGTTTCAGATTTTTGTGTTTCTCTTCCAACTTTCCCTGCTATCTAAAAAATTCATGGTCTTTTGGGTCCTAACTATCTGATCTTCAAATCTTTAACTACCTTTCTGGAGCACTTACAGTGCTGTTTTCCTTTTAACAACTTTTCTGTCACTCTCCACAGGTTAAACTTCTCATCCTTTCCTCTGCCCATCCACTGAAACCTCTACCTACTTCTTACATATCTCCTGGAACACTGATATGTCTGTAATACTTCTGTGTCGAAAGCATCTTGCATCTGCAAATCACCTGATGACTATTTGTTAACTCAATACATAAATGGAAATGAGCCAACTGTGTATGTTCAATACTATCCTCTTGATAGGTGAGTGGAAAGCTAAAGCTAAAGATCTCTGCATATCACTTTTATTTTTGTGATTCTAATTTTAAGGATTATCCTGCTGATGACTGTAGAGGACGCCAAGAGCCAAATGACCTCTGTACAAGATGATTTGCAGCTGGGGGACAGACCCTCGGGCAATTCGTCAGCCGGTGCTCCTTGCGGAGAAAGAGCCCAAGCCCTTGGCGATCCTTAGGCACGTAGTCATTGTCTAATACTCCCCTCACCAGTCTTGTGCTGTCTCAATAAAAGGCTACTGCGGAGGTTGCTGGGGGCTACCCTGCAATCAAGGTTAGCCCGCCTCCTGCAAGCTTGTACTTCTAATCCGCATCACGCCTGGTTCCTTTCTGTGGTGATGGAGACCAGGGCCTGAGGGGCTGCAACAGACGTGCATTTCCTGTTTGTTAGCATCATTATATAAGGATAACGCATGTATTCAATCTTCGGAGCTGACGAATTTTTATTACCAGAAGTTTAGTCAAGTGACTGAGGCATTGGGACATTAATTTAAGCAGCTTACCCTCACTCACTAATAAGAACCTACTCAGCTCTTCTACCTCCAGAGCCTCTGATCTTTGTGGCTGTTTGCTACACTGTTTCCTCACTATACAATATTAATTCCTCTATTTTTTTTTTCTAAATGTATTAAGAAAAAGGTTTTTGACAGAGTTAAGAGTTGATTGACTACCAAACTAAACCTCAGAGAAACTTCCATGAGCCTCATATGATATAAATCTATTCCTGAGGTTAAGTTTTTCACCAAAGTGATTGGACTTTAATGGTCTCAGTACTGTGTATACTTTATCAAGGCACATTCTATGTCTGCCTGGTTAATTTCAGGTGCATTATTTTGTATAATCATATGTCTCTATAATCTCATGGTTAATTTTTACTTATATCTCAAACCAAGAATTAACAGATATGATTGATAGGCTTTCTTCCGTGGGCACGTAGATTTTTTTCCACATGAAATATTTAAGGGACAGGTATACTAACCTCTAGCAAAATGCTTCAACACACTCATGAATAAGCATAACCTAGTTCATCGTGTTAAACTGTACTAAATGGGATGAAAGTGGGGAGTGGCTTTTGAATAATTTTTGAGAATGTAGCAAGAGGAACCCTGGTGGATTTAAATCTCTGTGATTATTACTATCCTAAGAAAGCATTTGATGATCTTAATTATTAGCTTCACAATTTAGAGAACAACTGAGAAAAGATCTATAACAGTAGTGAGTTTTACAAAATAAATATATGTTATTAATTTCAAAATTATGTTTCTACAATCAGCAATAAGTATTTCATAAATTTCAAGTCTGGGACGGTTATCTAAAATTTCTTAATATAGAAAATTTTAAATATATACAAATGTAGAGAATATTATAATAAAAAAATCCATGTACCATCTGTCCATATGAGGTCATGACTAATTTTTTTTCCTTAGTCCATTTATTTTATCTTTTAAAATTTAAAGCCCCATCTTTATTTTTTATTTATTTTTACATATACATATGTTTATTTGGTTTCCACTTTTTCCCTTCACAAAGGCTTAAAATTTAATAACAATAACAATGTTTAAGATAAGGACTAGAAACAAAAACCTCGTAAAGAATGAAAGAAGATAAATACATTCAGAAAAGTAATCAGAGGATTGCTGCAATGAAATATTGCAGTAATAATAATAATGCAAAAAAAGTAACATTCACATTGTCAAATAAGTGTATGTCTATTATAGAATGCTTTGACTCTGTGGTTCCATATGGAGTTATCGTTAACTTCATCTTATTTTTTTTTCCAAAGTCTCAAAAAATAGATAAAATTTGTAAATAAAAATATGGTTCCTGAAAACAGATCATGCCAAATCTTATAGACAACAGAAAAAGAAATACTTCAAAATCATTCTATTTCATCTGGATACACCTGATATTAAAATTGGAAAAAAAATATTATTATAAAGGGAAATTACCAACATATTTCACTTATAAATGAGGATGCAATATCCTTAACAACATATTAACAAGTTGAATTAAAAACTAATGTTCAAGTAATATACTTTGGTTAAAATTAAATCCAATTTACGTGAGAATGAGTCACTATTTCTTTTCTTTTCTTTTCTTTTTTTCCTTTCCTTCACCCCTCCCTCCTTCTCTCTTCTGTCTTCTCTTCCCTCCCCTCATGCCCCACTCCATCATTAATTGTCCTCATATCAAAGTTAAACACTTGTTTGCATTGTTATTATTATTGCTCAATATTTCGTTGCAACTATCGTCTGATTTCTTTTCTGAATGCCTTTATCTTTGTTCGTTCTTTATGAGGTTTTTGTTTCTAGTCCTTATCTTAAACATTGTTATTGTTATATATTTTAAGCCTTTTTAATTTTGTGAAGGCAAAAAGTGGAAACCAAATAAACACATGTATATGTATAGAGAAAATAAAAAAATAAAATAAAAATCACAGAATCCAAAAAAGAAAAAAAAAAAGAAAAAGAAAGAAAGTAGTCATGGGTATACAGTTCTAAGTTAACTTCTCCTTTGATATGTTGCTCTCCTGTCTTTGTGATACCTTCTCTCTGATGGGCCTGTGGATATTTTTTTTTCTTTGGTTTTGTTGCATATATTTTTCTGGCTGGTTTCTGATACTTTCTCCTTAGTGTTGGGTTTGAGATATTTGAATACGGTGCAGCTATATGAATTTATTTTCATATTTCTTGTGCTTAGGAAAGTAAGCTTCTTGAATTTGTGGATTCTAGATTTCAAACTTGGAAAAATTGTACCTTACTTCTTCAAATAATTTTTCTATTCTTACATCTTTCTCCTCCCCTGGCCACTTTCATTTATGCGTATATGAGGTTAGTTGATGTTGTCTCACATCTCACTCATGCTTTTACTGTTTTTCCAGGTTTTCCTGTTGTTTTTAAAAAATAGTTTTTGTTGCTATACCTTCAAATTTACCAATCATTTCTTCTACACTGTCTGATGTGATGGTGATCTCATCTATTCTATTTTTTTATTTCAGGCATTATAGTTTTCATGTCTTAATAAAAGAAGTTTGAGTTGGATTTTTTAAATCCTTTCTTTCTTCATTCTCATGTTATCCTCTATGTTTTAACACATATGGATTATTAGCATAATGTTTTAATATCCTTATTTACTAATTATAATATCTTTGTAACTTATAAACTACTTATTTTGCTTAATTTTTCTTATTATGAATTCTATTTTAATGCATTTTGTATGTGCGATGTTTGGATGGATTACAGACACTAAAGATTATAGTGTTAGATTTTTATTTTTGTTTTTTGTATTTTTTACATATATTTGAATTTTACTACAGGATGCAGTTAAGTTACTTGAATTTGATGTTTTGAATCTTTCTTTTCAGCTTTCTTTCTTTTTTTTATTGAATCATAGCTGTGTACAATAATTCAATCATGGGGTACAGTGTGCGGGTTTTACATACAATCTGAGATATTTTTATCAACCTGATTGACATAACATTCATGAGAGTTTCTCATTTACTATGTGAAAACATTTTTGATCCATATTTAGAAGTTTTCTCCTGACCCTTCAAATATGCACCACTTTTCAGCTTTCTTAGGTGAGTTCCAAGTAGCTTTTAGCCTGAGGCTGATTTAGCTTTGCCCTGCAGCACTAATTGTCTTCTCAAATCCTTCTTCACTGTCCTTGTGTTTGACAATCGTTCCACTCTGGCCTGTGGGAACACAAGCTATTTCTGACCATAGTAAGATCTAGAGATTGACTGTTTACTTCCCATTCTGTAGTGTTTTTCCCCCTGGTTTTAGGACTTTTTTACACACATTCAGTAGTCTGTGCTCAGCATAAGATCTGAGTTGAGCACTTAATAGATCCCTACAGTGCTCTCTCTTTTCTCTTTGGTTCAGTCTTCCCTCTCCAGAACTCTGCCCTACAGACCCCAGTCATATTAAGGAGACAGTTCAATCTCTCAGGTCTCCCTTACGGCTTTGTGGCCTGGAAATGTTTTTCACCACTAATCTGTTTCCTTCCCTTAGCACTCTTTTGAGGCACCTAAGACATATATTGTGTCTATTTAAAAAACTTTTAAATTGATATTGTAAGACCAGTTTCTGTTACTCTACCAGAGACACAAGTCCCCAGGATATTTTGAATTAGTTAAGAACCATTTACTGGTGTCTCACATTCTTATCTAATAGCCTGTGATTAGGAAAATTCTGTACAGATAAAATAGTCTGTTGAATGAATAGCTATTTTTTTTTAATTTAAACATATTAACAGTAACCTGTATAATGCATTAACACAAAGAATTATGATAAAGGGAAATATTTAAAAGTTTAATGTCATTTCTCCAGTTTTAGGGAAACATATTTTTCTCCTTTCAACAGAAGCTCTGGAATCCAGCAGACGCTTTCTTTGTGTTCTCTCTCCCTGCCCTCTTGCCTGAGTAAAGCAGCAGAATCAACCACATTTGTAAATCAAGCAGCACATCCAGATGGTTAATTGACATTTCCCACTTATTATCCTGATGTTTTGGTGATTTGGCAACATGGCCATCTTACAGAGAAGCGTTCTTTTCAAATAGCTACTCTAAACATTGAATATGGAGAAAGTGGCGTGCCAGCCTTTATCAGAGTGTTTTCCCATATATGTTTCTCTAAGGTAGTGCAGGTGAGTCCTCATTCTTATTTGCTTCTCTGAGTCATTTAGAAACCCTTAAATCTCTATCTTTGTTGTTGGTTGTTTTTTTTTTTTTTTGGCCTAAAAAAATACTCAAGTAATTGCAGTTACACAGATCTCACCCAAATTCCTAGTACTGGGAACTCGTTTGGCCATTGTTAAAAGGTGGTTCTAAAAATAACCAAAGGCTCGAAGAAAGGTGACTGCAATCACAAGTAGATATTTAAGTATTTCAGAATTGAGTCATCTGTTCTTTTTGATATGCTTGTTCAGTGGATGATGCTAAACCTGTTGCCTCTTTTCAGAAGGCAGACTGGAAAGCTAGCACTTATAATCAGAATTTAATTCTCATGTATTTTACTTCAGGGGTTACCTAGGTAACTCTACCAGTTCTTGGTGATTCTTAAAACTTGCATTTTTATCTAGGAAGACAAATGGATTATATACATTTGGAGGATTTATAAAGGATGTTTTAATATACCTGGCTAAAAGGAGTCTGCAATAATAGTTTGGTTTGGACGTCAATGTTTTTTTTTAACCTTGTTAATAAATTATTCACAAATCTGTTAAGCACCTACTATGTTCTAGGTAATCTATTGGGTTTTAATATATGCAATTCTTTCTTTTTCAATTTCATATGAAAATGATTAGGTTACATAGTTTGCTTTTGTAAGATTACAGTCTGAGTCGTAGTTGTATTCCTCACCCAGGAGTTGTGCCAGGTACCCATGTAATGTGCCCTTTGGGTGGGAATTTACCTAATCCCTGCCCACTCTCTCCAGGTGAATTTCTTTTTTCTTTTCTTTTTTTTAATTTTTATTAAATCATAATTGTATACATTGGTGCAATCATGGGCACAATGTGCTGACTTTATATATAATCTGAAATATTTTCATTGAACTATTTAACATAGCCTTCATGGCCTTTTAATCACTATATGAAGACATTTATATTCTACATTTAGTAATTTTCACTTGTACCCTTGTAAGATGCACTGTAAGTGTGATCCCGCCAATCACCCTCCCTCCACCCATCCTCCCCCCTCCCCGCCCCTCCTTTGCCCCCCCTCCCCATTTCTTGTGCTATAACTGGGTTTTAGCCAAATGTAAAAGAATTTAAAGTTATAAAAATGCTTCCTATGTTTTTGCAAATAAATAAGACTTTGCTGTTTTTATTCGAATTCGTATTTACCAACATAAAACCTTTAAAGATCATTAATTAACAATAAAGTATATATGGTTCTGGCCCACAATGACGTCTCTGAAAGACTTCACAACACATGTGAATGTGTATACATAATATAAAATAATGTACTAATAGACAGCTATAAAAACTGTAAGCATGTTCCTTCCTCACAAATGCACATTAGGTTTCCCAATATAGAATGGAAAGAAAAGCCATGCGCACAACTAAAATATCCTATATTCTTAATAATCAACAAGTTCATTAAAAAATCATTTTAAAATATACCAAACATATCGTAATAACATAACAATAACACATCCAGAAACTTAATGCCTTATACATTTGGTTTTCAGCCTTGCTACAGCTTTATTGAGGCAATCAGGAAAACACATAGATAAAAAACAAAGTATTCACTGACCTCCTATTATACCTTACACGGTGCTAAATGACGATATATTTATAATTATTTCTGCTTTGATTGCTAAATAAACCTGAAATAATCCAATAAATTATATATGGAAAAATTCCTCAATAATCAATGTATATAAAACCCTGAAATTTTGAGAAAAAAAGCAAAAACTAGTTTTACAGACTAATAACATTTAGTATCCTTTACTATTTGTACATATTTTCAAATATGGAATACATTTTTATTTTCCTTACTGAAACTGTGTTTAGTTACGCACTCCTGGCACTGTACACAACCATAAAAAAGAAACAGAAAACTAGCTTAATTTGGTAGGCTTGACAGAATTCACAGCATACCAGAAAAAGGCGTAATATGATGCTTTAAAATGGTCAAATGTTTAATATCCCCACCCATGGCATTCGAAATTATAAGCCAAACAAGTGATAGTTATGAAACAAGTGCTTAACCTGCACTAAATTTATGATACAATAATTGCCATTAATATTTTAAAAGTTCTGTTAACTTTCCAGTTTTAAAAATCACAGTGGAAATTAAAAATTCATTTAAAAATGAAGTTATAGCACAACACACGGCCATGACTGACTGTGGCTGATTTCACACAGTTGGGACCTTCTGCCTTTCCTTCTCCCCTGAGGGACACAAGGTGGGACATACAGTACTGCCTTCCAGGGGGTTTATTCTTCACATGCAGACAACTACAATAACCAAATCGTTTAAGTTTTAGCCCATCCACTTATCTACCTTCCAGGTGATAGTGTTAAGATTATATAACCAACCTAGTTCCTGACATTGATAATCCTAAAAACAGAATAGACAAAACTAGCGGAGAGAAAGAGCCAAAAAACAAATCATTCCCATTAAAACATTAATTGTGTACTTTCTTTGAAATTTTTCTGGAGACGAAAATTATCAGTATGGCCTTACACCTATAGTTAAACAGAAGTTAAACATCTTATTTCTAGGATTAAAGTATTTGCAATTTGGTTGGGACAAGTAACTACCATTAGGGGAGATGCCAGGTAATGAAGTTTAACTATGTACTACAAAGCAAAATGTTTAACAAATGAAACAACTGGAAATACTTAGCATTTTTCAACAGAATTTACTTAATAAAACATTGGAAATAATATGAATACATGAATGTTTTTCTATCAGAATCCAACTAATATTTCTGAAATAATTAAGAATATTTTTAAATAGATGCAAACTAATTTTTAATATTATATATACCCCCTCAGAATAGCATATTCTAAATGGACAGCAATCAGTAATTCAAGAGTAACCATTTCAATTGGAGAAAATTATCTCTCAAACAATACAATTTGAAATTTTAGATAACTTCCACTTTTTAAATTTGACTATTTTTAAATAAATAATTTCTATCGCTAAGAAAACTAGGATAATTACCTCTAAAATCTAGGCTAGACATCACCAAGAAGTCAACAGCAATATTTTGTCTCAAATAAATGCATTTGAGATGTGAACAATGAAAATTAAATTTATCAAACATGAGCTGAAATTCTTTCCTGAAGTCTAAAAGTGACCCACTGGCCTTGAATATTATTTTTATGTCATGGAAAATTACTCCATTTTGGTATTTCTTTTCAAAAATCTGTTCTTTCACCTCAAAAAACATTCTCTAAGATGAAAATAAAGGTTCCTTTAGAACCTTTGGCCCTGCAAACTTACCTCTCCTTACTGTCTTCAACTAATATCACCATTTTCAAATTTTCAATGTTCTCTCCTTTTCTGTTATCTTTGGCTTTGTTCCTTTCCTTACCTTTTCTTTTATGCCCTTCTTTGTTTTTGTCTTTTCATATTTCATTCTTTCTTTAAGCCAGCAGCATATAGAGACAAAGTGGCCTATGTCACCAGGTCTGACATAGCTGTAAAAAATAAATTCTTACTATTTTAAGAGGAGAAAAACAAGCCAGTCATCATCAGGGAAAAGGATGAGGGGATTTTAACCCACCAGACAAGCCTGTCCAATAAAACTCAGACTTGAATCAAGTGATTATAACTTCTCATGCACACACATAGAGCTCTTGGAAAGCATCCAAAAAAAATTTTTTTTTGGTTTCTTCTCTCTTGTCTAGAAAAAAGAACTGGAAAAAAGGGACTATAGTAATTCAATCTCTTTCACAAGTCTATTAAACATGAAAACGAAATCTTTTTCAACAAACTCTTTATAAGCTAAGACCCTAAATGTTTTGACAATTTTTAATTTCACTTAAACATTTACATCTGAGAAAGGCTTCACTCTGTTTTCTACTTCCTACAATGTCTGCTCCAATTTAAAAGAGTCTTAGTTATTAATTATATAATTTTAAGATTAATCAAAAATGAAAACTCTCATTTTTATAGCCATACTTAGTAATTAAAAAATTACCAAAGTAATTCTAGGAGCTTTCAGCATGTCATCATCAAAGGAATTTTTCTTAAAACAAATTAACTTATAGATTCACTGTGCAATAATTTATAAATAATGCTGATTTTAATTTCAGAAAAATCATACAAATTCATTTTTTAGAAAAGCACAGGTTTAATGCCTATTTGCAAACAAAGCTTTGTGCCAAATGCCTAAAGTTAAATAAATGATCACCAACTAGGAGAGACACCCTAAGAGTATGCATTCAATAACATTTCTAATAACAGTAATTTTCATGTTGATTAACAGCTGGCTATAAAAAATTACTGCTACTTACCTATCATATTGTAAGCATACAGTTACCATTGTAATATGTTCAAATCCGTAAAAATATTCACATTTAAAATCTTTAATTACTGAATATATAATAATACTCAAACAATGAGTTGGAAAAAACTGAATATCAAAGTGTATATGGCTGGAGATATATACACAACTTTAAAATATTTGTTCCTCTGCCTGTGTGAGAACAGAACAGAAAGAAACTTCTTTCCCAGTGCTGACCAAACCGGGTGCATGTCTTTTATTGGGGCAGATTCAAAAGAATGACTAGAAGCTCTTTCCACACTTTTTTCATGTAAGGCATGGCCACTGATTGAAAGAAATGTAGCCCTGGTGTTGAATGTTATTCTGTAAGAGCTCATCTGCATACCATTGTCCTAAATGTTCCAATGTCCCTGGCCATGTCCCAAGTTGTGCAATTGATGTTGCTTTTGCTCCTATCACCTGAGGATATTCCAGGCCATTCAGAAAGTATTGATTCTGCTTTGCTAAATACAACTCAAAATTTAGAAGCCAAAAAAGGAAAACATAATAAATATAAATAGAATTTTTAAAAACAAGAAAAACTTCAGTATGCCCAAAGTGCCAGAGGCAAAGTCTAAAGCCAATGACGAACTGGAGAAAAGATTTACAACTCCTATCATATACAAAGAACTAATATCTCTTACATATAAAAAGTGCCTAGAAACAAAGAAGAAAAAAGGTATGCAGCTCAACAGAAAAATGGGTCAAGGATGAACAGTCACAGTAAAAGAAATCCAAATGGTTTTTAAACAGATAATGTTAAAAACCCAATCAGACTCGTAATGGGAAAAATATAAATTAAAACTAACTCAAATATCATTTCTTGCCTATCAAAATGACAAAACTCAAATAGCTGAACAACACACTACTTGCCAGAATGGGAAAAATAAGCACTGTCTTATATGAATGCAAAATGGTATAAGCCCTAAGGAAGGGACTCTGGCCATATCCACCAAAATCATAAGTGCCTGTATCTAACAATTTAACAATCTCACGACAACTCATATACTAGCAGAAGAGTGGTACACTCTAAGTGTCCATCAACCAATTGGCTACTGATTGAAGGAATAAAGATGAACAGTCTACTATGCCACAATCACAAGAAGACAAGAGGGCAAAAGCAATCTATGAACCCATGAGAGACCTATGAAGGGGAGAAAAAGTGTTAATTATCTACTAATTTAATTTTTATGTAAATAACATACTAGTCTTTGTGTACATACTGTTTTTCTTTGTTACATTTCCAGAAATTATTGAGGAGATATGCCCAAAGAGGGCAATAAAGTAGTAAATGCTATATCAATGCCTAAACAGTCACTAAAAATATTGAGAACTTATAGTATGAAAAATTCCTAGAAAAAAAGAACCAGCTTCAAAATCTTACCCAATGGCACACTCAGTTCAGACAAGGTCTATCACATAAATTGAAAGTGACAAATAGTGTTGAATAAAAACTGACAGAAAGGACCCACAGCTAACTCTATATTCAATAGTGAAAGACTAAAAGCATTTCCTCCAAGATTAGGAGGAATATCTCTTATATTAAAAAGTGCTTAGAAACACAAAAGGATGGTGGTGTGTTTCTAGAGTGGTTTATGCCACTTTGATAATACTTAACATAGTACAGAAAACCTGACCATGACAATTAAGCAAAAATAAAATAAAAGGCATACCAATTAGAAAGGAATAAACTAAATATCTCTATTCATACATGACATAATTTCTAAGTAGAAAACTCCAAAGAATCCACACAAAAAACTGCTAGAACTAATAAATAACTTTACCAAAGTTGCAGAATATAAAATAAATATACAAAAATCAACTGCATTTCTAAATACTTATAACAATTCAATTTTAAAAACTGCATTTATGGATCCAATGTACTCAATTCTAACATGAAGCCAGTAGACAATCTAATACACACCCACATAAAAGAAAAATTCAAATTAATTCAGGGTAGGCGGGCAGGGGAAAGGAGGAGTGGGCAGAGGAGAAGTGGGAGGAGCATGAGGGGTTATGGTGTATGGCACACCTCTTGGGGACAGGACACAATAATAAGGGGGACTTTATCTAACAAAACAAAATAAAACAAAACCCATCATTTATAACAGAATCAAAAGCAATAAAATACTTAAGAATAAACTTAACCAAGAAGGTGAAAGACTTGAAACCTGAAAAGTACAAAACATTGAAAAATGTTACAGACACAGATAAATGGAAAGGCATTCTGTGTTACCAGACTGGAAGACTTTAATATCCTTAAAAACTCAATACTATTCAAAGCAGTATATATATTTAATGCAAATACTATCAAAACCCAAAGGCATTTTTTGCAGAAAAGAAAAATCCATTTTAACACAAGGGACCCCAAATAGTAATCTCAAAAAAGAAAGAACAAAGTAGGAAAATCACACTTTCAGATTCCAAAACTTATTACAAAGTTACATTAATAAAAATAGCATGGTACTGGCAAAAAGACAGACACATAGACAAAATGGAATACAAAGTCCAGAAATAAAGCTCTGTGTACATAGCCAAATGATTTTTGACAAGAGTGCCAAGAAACATCCTTGTCAAAGGAACAACCTTTTAACAAATGGTGCTGGGAAAATTAAATGTCCTCATGCAAAAGAATGAAGTTGTATGCTTACCTAAAAATGGACCAAATATCTAAACACAAGAAATAAAACTATAAAATTATTGGGGAAAAATAGGGGGAAAGCTTCATGACATTGGATTTGGAAATGATATCTTAGATAGACCCAAAAGCATGAACAACAAAAGTAAAAGAAGGTAAGTTAAACGACATCAAAACTAAAAACTTCTGTGCATCAAAGCACACAATTAACAGTTTTAAAAGGCAACTGTTAATTATTTCAAATGCAAAGAAATACCTGCAAATTACATATCTGGTAAGAGGTTAATAGCCACAATATATATAACTCCTACAACACAATCAATAACAGAGTAACCCCGTTTATAAACAGGCAAAGTACTTGAACAGACATTTCTCCAACAAAGATCCATAAGTGACCAAGAAGCACATGGACAGATGCTCAGCATTACTAAGCATTACGGAAATGCAAATCAAAGTGAAAAGGAAATAAACCTCACATTCGTTAATATGGCTACTGTAAAAAAATAAAAATAAAAAACCCAGAAAATAACAGGGTTGGCAAGGATGTAGAGAAATTACAACCTTTGTGCCCTGTTGATGAAAATGTAACATGGTACTACCACTGTGAAAAACAGTATAATAATCCCTCAAAATACTAAAAATAGAATTACTTATGATCCAGCAATTTCATTTCTCCCCAAAGAACCAAACCGGGGTCTAGAAGGGATTTAATATTCATGCTCCTTCCAACACTATTCACAACACCGCAAAAGTGGAAGCAACCCAAGTGTCCATCAATAGGTGAATGAATAAACTAAATGTGGTATATACATGTAATGGAATATTACTCAGCCTTATAAAAAAGGAAATTCTAGTATGTGCCACAACATGGATGAATCTTGAGCATATTGTACCATATGAAATAAGCCCATCACAAAATGACAATCCTGTATGTATTTACAGGAGGGACCTTGAGGAAGCAAATTCACGGGGAGGAGAACAGTGCACTGTTGGGTAATGGGTACAGAGATTCAGTCTGACAAACTAGAAGAGTTCTGGAGGACTAGTTACACAACAATGTGAATGTACTTACCACTAATAAACGTGTACACTTAAAAATAGTTAAGATGGCAAATTTTGCGTTTGACATATATATTTTACCACAATTTAATTTTTTTTTTAATTTAGGATGTAAAAACCTGATAGAAATGCACTTCCTTCCCATGCATCACCCTCAAAGTCAGTCAAGGAAGAAAAGAGTGATCAGCCAAGTAGCATCACTTCCCTATTCAACACTTTACCAAAGAGGTGGGATGCATGAATTCTTTTTACCTCAAGGAAGAAACAATTCAGAGGGACTAAAAATATAATACCTATGAAATACAAAACAAACAAAAAACTCTGGACTGATTTGTCTGGAATTGGAATATAGGTAAACCTGAGGAGGAAGGAGAACCATCTGGCAAGCATAAGGAAATGCTGCATTTCAGACATAAAAACAAAGGGGTTAGAACTAAAGAGTTAGAAGTAGAAAAAGAACACTAAGGAATCCATCAGAGGAAACAAGACAGTGTAATGACAGGTGACAGACAGAGGACAGAAGTGAACAAGATATAAATGATGGCTAAAACTTTCTCATTGGCTAAACAAAAAAGTATCCATTCATTCAAAAATTACTTTGAAGCAATTGCCACATGCCCACCAACATGGAATGCAGAGAACCTAGCAGTGAATAAGGCAGATAATGTCCCTACTTCCACTGAGTTTACAGTCTAGTGATGAAACATGATAAACAATTATAAAGAGAAAAGCTGACACTGTCAAAAGATTTCAGACCAGACAGGAAAGCACTTAACTGCTGATGAGTTGAACTTCATCAAACTAAAACCTGCTCTACAAAAGACACTATTAAGAAAATGAAGATATACGCCTAGAAAAAGTAATCTTACATAAGAACTTGTATCTATAACATAGAACTCTTAGAACTTGATAAGAATACAATCAAATTTATACGATACGTCACAAAAGAAAAGACAGGAAAGGTAACATGCGCATAACAAGGTCAACATCATGAGATGATCAGGGACAATACTCAGAGTCAAAATGACAATAGGGCACCACTGCACATCCTACAGCATAACTAAAGTTACAAAGTCCAACAATACTACCTGTTGGTGAAGATGTAGTGCAAATAAGCCCCTCGAACACTGCTGACAGGAGTGTAAAATGACACAACCACTTTGTAACACTCTTAGGCAGTTTCCCCCAAAGTTAAATGTGTACTTACCATGTGACCCAGTCAACCCATTCCTAGATATTTACTTAAGAGAAATGAAACCCTTTGTCCATCCAAACACTGGTTCACAAATGTACCTAGTAGCTATATATGTAATAGTTAAAAAACCAGAAACATCCCAAATGATAATTAACAGGCAAATGGATGTTCAAACTGTTGTATATCCTTATAATGGAACAGTAATCAGCAATAAGAAAGGAATAAATTATAATACACACATAACACACCCTTAGAAATTGTTGTCAACAATCGTTGAACCACAAATAAATCCAGACCTAGAGTAAAGGTTATATAGCAGAAAGTTAAGGCAAGAATCATAAACAACCAGTTCCCTAAATTCAGTGGAGACACTGAAATAAATCAATCCTAAAGCTTAAACTACTCCTACATGCCTACTTGGTAAACTAATAACCTTCTAGTTGTTTAAGTAAATTGAGTCAGATTTTCTGTTACGTGCAATCAAATGAAATGTAGATGATATGATACAGCTCATACTTAATGTTTTCAATATTCACCATTTAATACTCAGAGAAGTCAACTGCGAGGAATGAGACTTAATGTCAAAGGAAATGACAGACTACCAAGAAAATAAAATAATGGACTGGAATAACCACTGTAGCTAAGTCACTAGGAATAAAAAACACAAAAGATACAAGTACAGGCAGAGTTTCTTAAAAAACATGAAAACACAAGTAAAGATGACTTTTCTAGAAATCCCACACAAGATAAAAAGGTTTACTGGACCCTCTCAAACACATAAAGCACCATCAATTACTCATCCCCAGGGCCAAGTTCTCAGTGAAAACAGCATTCACTACAAAAAGCTTTGGCAATAATTCTAGTTTCCCCTGGTCATGAAGAGAAAGAAGAGAAATGGGAGCTGGGAAGTTAAGAAAAGAGGGAAGCCAACATTTTGTAAACAACTGCTATTTGCCAAGGTACTTTGTTAGACAATTTACATAACTGCCAGAGTCCGTTTAATCTTCTCAACAACTGCATGCAATTGTTGACTGCATCTCCAATCAATACATAAGGCAATCAAAGCTCCAAGAAGTGTAAGTGCTTAAAAAGGAATCTACAACTTACAAAACGGTAACATCAGAATTGGAATCTGTATCTGTTTTACACAAAAACTGCCTTGCCACAACCTCTTGATGAGAATAAACACCAAGAAGTCTGTCACTGTCTATCCTTTTGTCTGGCCCAAAGCAAAGCATCAGTTAGTTCTTACAAGAAAAATGTGTTACATGATGACAAGATTGAGTATAACATATCAAATTTTTTTTAGAATATCTTAAGTCTAATTGTTTATTCTTATCTCTACCTCCAAGTGTTAAACTATTATGTTTGATAGTCTCAGAAAACTACAGCAGCAAACATAGATATTATTTAAAGGAAAAAGAATGCTAGGAATGGATATGAAGGACAGTGTGTAGAGAAGATGCGCCTTTTGATTTTATCACAATTGTAACGTAAAAAGTGTGCATATAAAAATATATTCTTCTGCTAGAAAACTAATGAAATTTATGGTTATTATAGTTAGGAAAAAAAATGATAAAAGCCGAAGTACCTACCAATAAGGAAATGTTGTAAAATGTTGTACAAAGACTGTGTAGTGTAATTTTTAAATAGGGACAAAGGCACACATATTTATATGTGCATTAAAAGTTTTCTAAAAGTGGCTCAGCGCCTGTGGCTCAGTGGGCTAAGGCGCCAGCCACATACACCTGAGCTGGCGGGTTCAAATCCAGCCTGGGCCCACCAAACAACGACAGCTGCAACCAAAAAAAAAAAAAAAAAAGGCCGGGCGTTGTGGGGGGCACCTGTAGTCCCAGCTACTTGGGAGGCAGAGGCAAGAGACTCGCTTGAGCCCTGGAATTGGAGGTTGCTGTGAGCTGTGATGCGACAGCACTCTATCCAGGGTGACAGCTTGAGGCTCTATCTCAAAAAAAAAAAAAGTTTTCTAAAAGTATTCACCAGAGGGTTTAGCAGGAGGGTTTCCTTTTTCATTTTCTACTTTTCGGTACTATGAGAATTTAATAAGCATGCACATGTTTTTCTTATAAGAACAGGGGTTATGACTCTTATTTTCAATATATTATAAAATTTCCCCAAACATATGTATTTTTAAATTATGGGTAATATTCAGTATTTATCAACAGCTGACAGGTTACTGACTAAAGGAAAAATCTTACTGATTATATAACATGTAACTACAACTTTTACATAAACTACTTGACTTAATCCTAAAGTAATTTTATTCTTAAGCTACAAATGAGAAAACCACCTCAGAGACACTAGCCAAGGGTCACTCACTTAAGGACAGAGGTGATTATTTACACTCAGCTCTTCCCAATTTAAGCTCCAAGCCACTTTTTGCTATACTACAATTACCTGTGCAACAAAGGAGATCTTTTAGAGTTAATATGTGCTTATGTAAGCATTTTTGTTTGTATTTAGGTATATCTTGCCTCTTTCCAAAAAGGAATTTAGGCAGCTCCCCTATGAAATATACCCTATAAGAGAAAAAAAAATAAAAATGAAAATTAGAGCAAAGGAAAATAAGTTTTAAAAAAAGTATCTTCATTATAGGCACTCTATAATAAAGATGGAAGTCTAAAGTGCTTTGCCCTACATGAATTAACATTTGTTTCTTGTTCAATGCAAGACAGAAAGGAGATCTATACATCTTTCATAAAATTCACATTAACATAATAAAGGGAACAATTACTTACAAGTCCAGCTTTCCCTTGTCATCAGACCAGAGGGAATATTTACCTGAGGGTTCTCATCAGACAGGACTCCAAAGGGCGGAGTAGACAATGTCCTTAACAGCATCCCAATAATAAATAAAACTGCGACTCAATGCAAGAACATCAAACTCAATTTACTCTATTTAATTCTTCAAGTATTGCTATCTAGGCACTACCAAAGTACTACCATAACTCAATGGAAAATGTCTTTAACAGCGGACATCTTCATCTTTATAAAAAACTATTAGAACAAGTCATTATAATGAACATAGCATGTTATATACTATAAAATATCTCCCTTAATAATTTAATCTTCAAATTATTTCACTTTAATTATGTAAGGAAAATGAAATAACTTAGAATTTACCATCTTTAGTAAACTAAATATTTTGCAAATGCCATCATTTGCAAATCCTTAATTTTGAAATATAATACTCAAAATAAAAGAGGTTGAGTCCAAGCTCTGGTGCAATGGTTTTGATAAGGGTGTTACTGTTCTCCCCAGCATGTATTACAGAAGCAAATAAGATACAAAGAAAGAACTATTAGCTAAGAGTTACTATAAAGCAAGTGAGCTGGCATGACACTTATGAAAAAAAAGTCTGGAACACAGAGCTTCAAATGTGGTGAGAGTCCAATAAATGTTTAATAAATAAGTAAGTGAATGGTAGAAGACTGGACTTAGAAAGAAATTAACTGATCTATGTACCTAATAACCATAAAGCAACTTATATTTTACAGGATCATACCACCTATAAAACTACAACATCCTGTACGTTCAAATTTTCAATACAGTTTTCCAGGGCATAAAATAATGTCATACCAACCTCTAATATATGACTCTAAATCTGATTTCTATTCTCTCAAATATCATAAAGCAATTACTATTGTAATACACTAGACAACTTTTATCCATTAAATTATCCAAATGATTGCTCTATATTGATAAAAAACAAGAAATTATGTCATTTTATCTTTATAAAGTTATTTGGTAATGTTCTAAATGCAAAGGATTACTGCTTTGCTTCTTTAAGTGCCTTATGTTTTTAAAATACTGAATAAACCTCAATGCAGTGAATAATGTGAAGCTTCTCAAACTACAACCTGAAACAATCTATATCAACCATATTAATCATTCATAAGCAATCTCAGCAAGATATATTTTAGAGAACACACACAAATCAACACACAATACAGACCTCTTACAATCCTTCATAAAGCTAAGCAGCACAGTCTATCAACAGAAAGAAACAAGGAAACAAAAAACCTCCCCTTCTAAGCGCCCACTCTATAAATCTGAAATCACTTCTCCCACTTGATATTATTTGATATTCACACATACACACACACACACACACACTCATGCCCACACACACTTATGCATGCATGACCTCTCCATCCAGATTTTAAAAAATCTCCTAAAACTGGAGATTAGTATAAAAATGTATTCTATATCCCACATCCTTTTAGAGTCAATTGATCACAACATGTTCAAAAGGGAAAAATCTATTGTAATCAAAATTAAAATGTGCTAATTTGATCTCAAATAATGTTTTATCAGTTAGTTCACTCAATATTGATAAATCATTAATCATACTGAGTAGTGACTATTCTTAGTTATACCAAACCATGTTTCCAAAGGATTAGCAAAAGTATAAAGGCAGATATGAACATTTATTTTTATTTTACAAAGACTGTATCTTTTTTAAAAGGCTTCATTCTCCATATTTATGAATACAATCTACAAATGGAAGATGTACAATGCAAGAGGCCAGCACACAGAGATTGCACATTCATTCTAAAGAGCAGAGATTGTGTAATTAAAATACAGTAGAGAAGGCCTTCAAAGTCAGACAGGAATAGTATTAAGTTCAGAAACATACTTCGGTCGGATTAATTTGCTAAATTATATCCCTCTTAAATAAAACACTAAAACTCTCTTCAGCATTACTTTCACCAGTTCATCAATGACCTCATTAGAAATGTATTTGATTAAAAGCAAATAAAAACTAGATGATTTATTGCTTAGGCATATATACATATGCAACAAAATGGAAAAGTATGATAAATACAAAATACAAAATAATGGTTACTTCTGGTCACCTGTGAATAGGAGTTAGAGATAAGAAAAAGGAGTTGACTGGCAGGTGGAGGTTATTGGTAATATTCTAGTTAACAGTTTGGATAGAGTGTTCTTAAGTAAATGTTCACTTTTAGGTAAATTAATTTTTATGATAACTTAAGACTATACCTGGATCAATTATTATAGTTGGCTATGGACCAAAGATTAAGACTAATAAAATTCTATGTTGCTAAGGACCATTTTGAAACAAAAATTAACATTTACAAAAGTTATAGAAATTCATCTTTCACAAATGTTTCTTCCTGTCAAAAGGAAAATTGGAGGGATGCCCAGAGAAAACCAAAACCCAAACCAAAATCATTCTCCTCTCTAAAGCAGAGTAACGTTACTATACTGGTTTCAAGTTAGTATCCTTCAGAAGAAGTTTAGAGCAAACATATTAAAAACAATTAAAGGCAAAGAAAAATGAGAGCCTAATTACAGATGGTGAGTCTATATTAAGATTTCTTAAATTTCAAAAAGTTTCAAAAAGATATAAAATTTTAATTTATATGACATGTTATTACAAGTAAAACAAAACAATTATTACACATCTAACTCAATGCCAATACTTCTAAGTCAAACAACTTTAACATGAGAACCTATGCAAAACACATTTAACAGTAATCTATAAGTAGATTTTGTTTAAAAGCCAAACATGAAATATCAGTATATACATACAAATATGTTCAATATATCATTCTGAAATTTTCCAAGCATAAAATATATTTCTAGCTAACAGTACTCTATACACAAAATATAAATTCATTGTGAAAATAGTAAGACATAATATGTATTATGTTTTATAAATGTATGAAGAATGAAGACCTAAGTTACCTAAAATTATCAAAATAAACATGGGACTTCATACAAAGATGAAGACACAGACAAATTACTAGATTAAAAGTCACTTTCAAAAAGCTGAGATACTAAAAGTCTTTATTATTCTTACTTCCAAGTAAGTAATTTCAAATAAGCTTCTATTTCCAGAATCTTGAGGACAAAATGAATTTTAACTATTTAGGAAACGACATAAAATGAAGCAGTGCTCAAAAAACCCAGGGTTGTGAGATTGAAATCTTTATTCTTAATGTAAAGGAAAAGAACATAGCTGGTACTTTTAGATATACACCTCAGTTGTCAATTCACCCTCACAGCAAGCTAATGAAAGATAAAAGTATTATCCTTCCTCTGGACTTTAGTCATATGCCTCTAAAGAGGAAAGGGCAGCAAAGAGAAAAAAAACACATATATAAACTCCAATAAGACTATCTCTCTAAATTTTCAGCTGACTTGATTAGAAGGGGTTACCTTAAAAGAAAACATAATAAGTACTTATGTACAAAGAGTCGATTCAAATTTATTTGAAATTACTTAGTGAGCTAACTTCCAAAATTTTATCGAGAGGACCTACTATGTGCCAAGTTCAGTGCTATGCACTTTACATTTACCATTATAATTACACAGATGGTTTGATAAAAGTTACAATTAGATGCCTGAGAAATGCACAGTTTGGTGACCTGTACAGCCTGTTCTATACTGCATTGAAACTTGTTTGTTTATTAGAACTATCATCTAAATTTATATTGATAAAGTCAGAATCGGTACCCTTTAATATTTTATTCAACAGAAAAATGACTTCTATAACTTCTAGGTAATTAGAGAAAAAAAAATTTAAACACCCAAATTGCCTAAGAACTAGGAAGTAAAAATCTTGTGTACTCCAGTTAAGCCTCCATTCTGACTTCTAATTCACTGTACATCAAAGAAAATCAACTTGCCCTGACACATAAGGACTATTCCCTTCAGTGATCAGGCAGGGGTTGAGGCCAGAAAGAGAGCCTATTTTCCACAGCCCTTTACCTTGTTTGATCACTGGTTACTTTTGATCTGACACTGCCCTCTCTCTAGTAATGACTTTCCCCTCATAGACCCTACCTCACATCTGTCAGGAAGAATAAAGAGCATCAAACTGAGACCTGACAACGCCTATGGGCCATGCGACGTGCTGCCAACAGAATGCTCCCCTGCTCCCACAATTTTCAATTCAGTTTCCTTTGTTCTGGTAGGTACAGGGTTAGGGTACCAATGACAGCAGAAAGGATTATGCACCAACTGTGAAACCAAGCCTTCTTGAATGTATATCTTTTATCTTTGCTTCTTCATCTTCTTAAATGCTGCAAACTTCATGGTGGTTACTATGAAATACATATTCAACAAGTGCAATAGAAAGTTTGTTTAAATCCTTTTCCAGGAGAAAATAAAGGATTCAATGTATTGTATCAAACAATTCAACTATAAAGCTTTAAGGAAAAAGTTTGAAACCCATGGTGTGAGATTACTGAAGACCAGCTGTCAAAGAGCATGTTAATAGTAAAGGAAACCACGTAAGTTTTACCAGGACCACTACTTAGTGGGGCACTGCCATTCACTATCTGAAAATAGAAACCTCCAAAACAAAGCACATATTCACAAGACACAATCATGTCAACTATTAAATTATAGATTCGCACCCTAATTTGGTGTTAGAATAAGTTAGTATTGCAAATAAGTTCCATTAGTCTTTATTAATGATGTGGTGAGTATACGTAAGGTTTTTCTAAAATGTTAGAAATTAGGAAAAAATCAAATCAGGTATCATTTTGGTACCATTTACTTATAATTTTTCAACTATAATTGAAACATTTTATGAGTTCTTAAATATAAAAACCTTACTGCTACCCATACACACACACACACAATGACTGATGACTCATCATCAGGCACGCAGTAAAGTGATTTGCAGAAAGCAAGTTTGGAAGTTTTCCAGGATCACTTCCAAGGTCAAGAAACCAACTTTTTTTTTTTTTAAGAAATAGGGCTTTTCTTAACTTTTTAAAAGTAGGATCAGAATTGGGAATAGTTCTGATCATTACATTAAATTTACGTGATCAGTAAGATATACATGTAAATTTAATATTATAATGCATAACAAATAACCTGACTTATTCTTAACTAGCATAATTATAGTCTTTACTTAAAAAAAACTGCTCTTCATTCTGCAAGCTAAAAACATTGTAAAGTATATTAGAAAAATAATTGTTTTAAACATATTTGAATATAAGAAAAAGATAATTCCTATATACTTGGACTAACTTTACACATATATTCACAGAAGCTCAGAGATGGAAAATAAGCATTAAAGTGATTACAGGTTTATTTTAATAACTGGAGAAAATTTCTATAACATTTGAAGAAAGGTATGCATTGATGTAAAGAAAGGAGAAAGGGTACTCATGTCCAAAGCATGAACCTGTGATACGAGGAAAAGTGCACACAACATACTGAAAACACTTTACCGCCACGGATGATCAGATATTGAATACCTGTTATTCTTAGCAATTAGCATAATTATATTCTTGATGTAAAAAAAACTCTTGATTCTGCAAGCTGAAAACATCATAATATAAAGTATATTAGAAAAATAATTGTTTTAAATATATTTGAATATAAGAAAAAGATAATTCCTATACACTTGGACTAACTTTACAGCAGAAAGCCATTTGAGTATACCAGAAAAAATTTATCATTTCTACATGGAAAAACCACAAATAAATTCAAGGACAAACAAAACAGTTGACAGAACCAATACTTGCCCATTTTTTCCTCTGAAGTTGTCCAAATGTCACTTAATCCTCCAAGAAAATGAAGAAACTGCACTATTATAACAAGCTAACTATCCATGCTGCCTCTTGAGCATTTTCCCCCAAATTTTGATTCTATAAAAATTGTTAAACTATTTTAAAAAATAAAATAAATGGAATGAAATTATAAAATCAAAAACTAATAATTTTATATAAAATAGTAAAAAGAAAACTCTTATCAGTATAAATTCTGCATAGTATTTTACTCAAGGCAAGCATTGTCAATGTTATGAATGAAACTTAACATCAGACCTGATTGGGGCATTTTGCTGACACCAAGCAACAAAGATGCATTTTTTTGGCACCAAGTAACAAACATATGTATCGAATGATATATTGAATCCATCTCTTTCTAATTGCAACAATAAAGCCCATCTCTTCTAAACAAACTCAACCATAGACGCAACTAGTTAACTTCCATCTTCCAAGAATCAGATAATTAAAGTATGAGAAAAGACTTATAAGTAGTCTTAAGAGATTTTTGTCAGGCTTTACTGAAAACAGAAGTATGAAAATACATTGGTAGAAATATTAAAACAAACCAAATTTCAATAGGATGTAAACCAAGAAATAAGAATATTAAATAGGTATTTTGCAATAAAAAAAAAATGTTGAGCCATGAGTTTCAACTTTCACCTTTAAGAAATCATTTCCTAAAAACTACTTAATTCTTTAAAAGGACAAACTTACTTGGAATTTTACTTACACAAACTATCATGGCCATTATTCTGGTATGAACACTAAGAATCCTTGTTCCCACTATAAAGTATATTTTACCAATTTGGTTGTTAATAAAAACTGAGTCTATGTTCTAAAAGCTGTAATTTTATGTACACACTAAAGTACAAATAATCATATTTAAAGTTATTTACATGTGTTTCATTTAACACATGATTTTGAAAGAAACTTTTTCTTCGTTGCATCAAAAAGCACTTTTCCAGAACTAAACCAAAAGGACTTGAGTATGTAAATGGTTTATCTTCATTGGCAGTCCTTTTCTGAAAATTTACAATTTTCATATAGAAGAAATGTCCATTTTATGAAGTTATAACAACTATCCATTTAGTCAAAACACATTAGAATGTACAATTCAGTTAGTGTACACAGTTTTTCCTTTAAAAAAAAAAGGGGGGTAATCTCATCCCTGTCTTAAGGAGTTACATTGGGAGACATTACTAAACTAAAACCCTGAAACCTATAACAAATTAACAACGGTCTAATAAGAACTGACTAAATACAAGAAGCTCATAGAATAGTGCAAAGTAATAAATGTGGTAGAATTCTTAAAGAATAACTGAGAAAAAAATAATATTCAGCTGAGTGAAAGGTAATGAACACATGCTGGAAGAAAGTGAGATGGAATGAAGAAAATGGACCAGTAGAGAAATAAAGAGACACAGGGGAGAAACGGGGGGAGCTTCTGACACAAGCCCCTAGAGCCTTCTCAAATGCCATCACTCGGTATGCCAGCAACAACACTCCTGGGTTACAGATATGCTAAACAAAAGTCAACCTTAGGAAATATCTTAGTTCACAAGTGAATTCAGAGCAATACACAAGATATCTTTTAACTTTTCACACTGTTGTCCCCTAAATTCTTCACTAATAAGCTTAAACAATTACAATTTATAGAATGTATTCAAGAGTACATAATGGAACTGCCTACAATTACACACAGCAAAAAAAAAAAAAAAACCTTATCAGTGAACTAATGACAGAGGAGTATGTGCCTGCATGTGTGCATATACATGTGTATCTGTGTCCTGCAACAACTCAAAACATATGCAGTATCAAACTACAAAATTATCTTCAAATATTTAAAGTAAATATTAGTCTAGTAAAGAGACATGGAAATAAATTTTGACTCCCCACTCAGAGACTACACATGCACAGATCACAGCATGACCTAACCCTCTCATGTTCTCAAAAGGACCAAAGTGGAAAGCAGCATAAGAGGATGCAATTTTATACTCTAGGCATTCACATGACTAGTTAAACAGTAAAATATATAAATATATGCCTTCCTCTTTAAATTCTCAAAAATAGTCAATGAAAAGGAAAAATAAAATAATTACCTAAATATATATACAGTTCAATTAGATTCTTACAACTGCTTTCCTTTTGTTTGGATTACAGATTCTCAATACATTCATTATCTATCTTATTCAAGGGAATAATAAATATCTAAATTTTACACTAAAATCAAAAATAGCCAATGAAGAACTGGTAACAGATATCACAAATTCTCTACCCCTAAACTCTTCTGAATTACTTCTACTATCATACTTTAGAAACCAAAAATAATAGGGCAGCCAATAAAAGAAAAAAGTACTATAATCTTTTCTACAACTTAGATGTTACACAAAATAAGATGTAACAGAAGACATATATATATTAAAGCTTTATCTGGCTTTTAAACTTCTCAGCTACTAAAATCCAGAAGGCACAGTCAAAGAAAAGGAATTCACCCCAACACACTTATGACTACTCATTCTTCTACTGCCCATCAGGCAACTTTCTGTTCAAACCTTTAAAAAAAAAAAAACTTCAGAAAAAGACAGCAAAGGAAGATAACCTACACAACGAGAGTAAGCACAATCTGCAGCACTGATAGTAACCGTACTCACCATAGAAGTTTAGACAGAAACACAACCTGTGCATCTTTTTCCTACAGAAAGAGTTGCCTGGTGAAAGCATAAGTAGCACAGGACTCTGGTGACAATGTATCTGAGAGGTAATTACTGCAACAAAATGATTACTGCAATAAAATGACCAAAAGAGTACATACTAGGACCTGGAAGCCAGATTCAATTATAGTTTGTAAACGATAGTCAGAAAGGCAAATCTTAAAGAAAAATAAAAAGCAAATTTTCCAGTTCTCCTCCCCTTAAGCCTAATCAGTAAAATAATAAATGGGATTAAGTCTTGGATACCCTCAAACCCTAGTACCTCATTAGTGTGGATAAAGGAAAGGAGAAACCAAAACTTCTTCCTAGATACAAACAATACATCTTACTTGTTGACTGACAAGCTAGAAACTGTAGTTGAGGAAGATAAGATCACAAACGATAGGTTTAACTACTCCCAGCATCCCACTGCCATCTAACCTCATAAAATTTCTATTTGCTAAGCCTACTGACTCAACCTCATTATCTCACCCCACTATCTCCTGCTGCTAACACTTGAGCACAAACCTCAAAACTGTGCTTTAACACGTCTATCTCATTAACTTCAAATTTGTCAGGTTTTTTTAATTTGCTGTCCTAAAAGTAAATAAAAAAATTGATTGAACAGGAGACTTTACCTCTTTCATGTTTACATGGATGGAGCTGGAACATATTCTTCTTAGCAAAGTATCTCAAGAATGGAAGAAAAAGTATCCAATGTACTCAGCCCTACTATGAAACTAATTATAAGTACCCACACTTTCATATGAATGTTATAACCCAACTATAGCCCAAGATGAAGGGGGAGGGGTAGGGGGAGGGGAGGGGAGAGTGGGTGGAGAGAGGGTAATTGGTGGGACCATACCTATGGTGTCTTTTACAAGGGTACATGTTAAATCTATTAAGTGTAGACTATAAATGTCTTAACAAAATAACTAAGAAAATGTGGTGAAGGTTATGTTAACCAGTTTCATGAAAGTATTTCAAAATGTATATAAAATCAGGATATTGTACCCCATAATTCCATTAATGTACACAGCTGTGATTTAATAAAAAAATAAAAAACAAAGCATTACTTCTATAAGTACCTGTTGTTTAAGGCTCTAGACTTTGGAGAAATTGAATTTGCTGTAAACTATCTTTACACAAATAAGGTCTCACTCGTCACTCAAAAAAAAAAAAAAAAGAAATGATAAATGCCTAAGGTGATGGATACCCCAATTATCCCGACTTGATTAATTCACATTGTAAACCTGTATCAAAACATCACATGTGCCCTTACAAAGGTAGACAAAGATTATGTACACAAAATAATTAAAAAATTGTTAATGCTGTCTATATATTTTAGGTCCTCAGACTACCAGTTTTAAAGAATATATTTTTTAAATATTTTTCTCTGGCTTTTTACTCAGCTTGTACAGTTCTAAGGGGAAATTCTTCCTCTTCAAATTAAGAGAGAAAAGTTAACAGTGGAGTCTGCTAACTAGTTACTAATCATGGGCCATAAACAGACACACTGGATGCATGCAGGGCTAACATTAACACGTCAAAGGCATCTGTCTGTGCTACCTAGAGAGAAGATGACCCTCCAGGGCTAACAGGAGAGTTAAATAAAACACAATAGGCAAAACAATCTGTTTTGGTTGAAAAAAAGTAGAGAAAAAATTACTAGTATCAAAACCACAAATACAATCACCTCAAATCAAACTGTTTTGACAATTTCAAGTAGTAAAGAGAAGAAAAGGAAGTAACTCAAAATCACAGAACAGTAACTCAATTTCTCTAAAGCAGTGGTTCTCAACCTTCATAATGCCGCGGCGGCCCTTTAACAGAGTTTGTTTCTGTGGGTTGCGACCCACAGGTTGAGAACCGCTACTCTAAAGGAATACAAAAACACAACTATGTCCATACCTAGGCTCAACATTACTTTTAGCTCAACACTTAAAATTAGCTTCCACCCAAAAGATGTAGAGGTTATAATAAAATCTTAACAATACTCAGCAAGCAAATTTTCTGAGTATTTTCAGTTTTTCTTTTAAAAAACAAGAAACATGCCTCTGAAAGTAATGCCCCTGAGGAGTAGCTAATGATGAAAAGAAAATGACCCTAGGAAACGCTTCCAGGAAGGCATTGCTAAGTCCACATAAGAAAGTGAACAGGGAGGTGAGAAGAGTCTCTGGGTTTTCTGCACGATGAACATTCAGATGCCAACAGGGCGCAGGTGCCTCAGGTGTCGCCTGAGAAGGACTAATGACTCAACCACCCCATGAATTTCCTAGTGTTTCTGAGCTACTGCTTGATTATATGGAAAGAACTTGTCCATATGAAGTTTTAGATAATAAAGAATACGATGCCATCTTTCATTTTCCCACCCACACACCCCACCAAAATAATACATTACGTACAAAAAAATTTTCCACTTGAAATTCGTAAGTATATGGCTTTAGGGAGACAGACAGCTGTTCTTCTGAAGCTGGGGAAAATCCCACGGAGAACTGGCAACGCAGAGAAGGGGGAGGCTCCTGTGTCCACTTCAGCTCCCAGACAAAGAACACCGGCTGCTTGCTGTAGATTCGCTGCAAAGAGAGTTGCCGTCGTCATCGTACACACAGCGCAGCGAACCGCAGACGGACAGATGCTGTAGTGCAACGGCGTATGTCTTGCAAGGGGAAGGCAGGACAGAGACACTGTCGGGCAGGGCCCAGTCATTCTGCCCTGCTGCCCGGCAGTGCCCATCACTACCCTGGCTCCTCCTTCCTAGCCTTGCTCAGGCAGAAGACTACACAAAATTAGTATAAAGGTTCTAATTTGTTATGATTCCATAGCTTCACAGCATAAGGGATCATAAAAAAGAAGCCTAAATAGTATTTATTAATTTATATATGGAATATCCTATCCATCTCTAAAACAGGGGAAAATGTCATCAATCAATTGAAAAGTACATCTTGGCCAGGAATGGTGGGTCACACCTACAGTACTAGCACTTTGGGAGACAGAGGCCGGAGGATCATTTGAGGCCAGGAGTTTGAGACCAGCCTGGGCAACAGTAAGACCCTGTCTCTACTGGAAAAAAAAAAAAAAAAAGCCACATGTGGTAACAGCCATCTGTAATCTCAACTACTCAGGAGGCTGAGGCAGGAGGATCCCATGAGCCCAGAGTTTAAGGCTGCAGTGATGGTGCCACTGCACTCCAACCAAGGCAACAGAGTGAGGCTCTATCTCAAATAAATAAATAGGGCATATTTACATCCATGCCAATTATTTTATATTTAATATTAAGTTAGTTAGAAACTAGCACAACCTACATATGGACCAAACAGCACTATGGCACATAAACTTCACACTTGCAAGTATAGTGACAGGCACAGTGAGATTTAAAAATTGTCAAGTACTGGTGGGGAAAATCCTTTGAAAATGCTAAGGACATAAATGTCTATTAAGAAAACCTCTGATCTCCTTAACACTCAGCATTTACCATCTAAAAACACACATTCAGACAGACAAAAAAAGCAAAGTCAAGATGGAGCCAGGTGGCATGGCCATGATGAACACGGCTCCTTTACAAAGCTCCACCAACACAAGGCTCCTTCCTACTGGCACAGGCAGGCATTCCATCATAGGCAGAATGGAACAGTCTCCATTTCCTAAGAGTGACAGTGTCCATGCAACCAACAGGAGAGTCAAACACAGCTTGTATTTGCACAAATCTATGTATACAGTAGGACAAGTTTAATTCTAAAAGTACAGACAGCAATCTATTTCCTAACATCCACCCCCTAACCATTTGGCGCACAAGCCCATGCATTCCACAGGGGAGCAGGGAGCACACAGCACAGTGAGCACAGTGCCAGTGCAGGAGCTGTCTCATGCGTGCATGAGCTTTTGCTAACTGGTGCGAGACTCTTCTCTGTATCTAAAGGCTAAGTCTCAAAACACACTGTGTCACTTTCATCCAAACACTGCAGATAAGACATCTTACGCCCCAGCACTCTGCTGAGGTGATGCACAAGTCTAGAGAATGTTTACCTGCTGGGACTGAGTGTTCAGCGGTATTAGCTGCAGGTCGGTACTATCCCCAGTGTCTACAAGATTACTATCTGACAGCTGAAAGTCAAGTTCTGACAAATTCTGGACACAAACTTGAACATATTTCCTAAAGCAAAAAAAAACAAGAAATGTGATTTTGACATTTAAAAACTTTACTAAATATATTTTAGCTTTGTTAAGGAGACCCTCTCTAATGGTGATCAAAAAAAATGACAAAGTAAAATAAAAGTTGTTACACATATTTCCACTTTTGATTTCATATGGAAAAAACAAATCTTTTTAAACCAGCTATTTCTGTGGGAAAATGAATCAAACTATTCTGTGTCTGATACGACATTATGAAATGTTTATGACTGATCATCCCACACAGACACAGACTGCAGGGAAGTGTAAGGGAAGAGCAGGGATCACGCCCATCACTAGCAGTAATGGTTAATTGTTGAAAACTGCAGGGCTCAAGTTAGTTAATGCTATATGTAGAATTTTTAAAAATAATTCCTTCATAAAGCACCTCATTTCTTTTAGAGATTACTGATGCTTTTAACCCTTAATACCTACAGTTCCCTGTGATGTGAAAGGAAAAAGAGCTGCTCGTGTAATATTCCATTCTGAATGTGGTTCTGACACTTTTCTTTCCACGTTATCCAACTGTCATCAATGGATGAAAGCAAAAGGGAACACTATCATGACAGGCCAGGCTAGCACCTGAGCCTCGTGTTCAATGTCAGTGTCATCAATGGGGAAGGACAACTAGACACGGAGCCTCCTGATGCAGGAAAGCATGAAGCAGATGGTGCCATTGTGGCCTTCTTGCCCAGAAGCTGAATCAGGGTCTAATCGAGACTCAAGAGCAGGTGTTCCCAACTGGGACAATTCAACCCATCCCAGGGGACACTGGGCAATGTCTACAGATACCCGTGGTTGTCACAGCTGGGGGTGAGGAGTGCTCCTGGGATCTAGTGGGATCTACCGTGCACAGGACCATCTAGCCCAAGCTGTCAGCCATGCTGGGGGCAAAAAGCCCTGCTCTAGAGGACATCTAGCACTTGGCAAGAGACACAGGCAGGGGACAAGTTAAACCGTGAAGATGCAACCAGCCAAATCCAGAAGACAAATGATTTGAGTCTTCCACAAGTCAAAGGCTTAAATTAAAAAATAGGCAAAGAGGCACAAAAAGAGATCTAGTAAAATAGAGACTTTGTTTGGACCCTGAATCACCCATACCAACTGTAAAAAGTCATTTTTAAGACAGCTGGAAAAATCTGAATATGGACTGGATGTTACGGGATACCAGGGAATGACTGCAAATTTTTCCAGATGGACAATGGCATTATGACTATGTAAGAAAATATCCGTAATTATCACTAAGACCAAGTGTTGAAGATGAAGAATCTCCACTTAGCAGAGTCCTGGGACAGAAGCGAGGGCTGCCCACTGCGCCTCCTTACCGTGTTCCAGAGGACAGCAGGGAGTGTGTGGTCCTGAAGGGCACACTGAAGGTCAATGCAATGACAGTGGAGTAGATGGACCACGGGCAGTCGATGGACACCTGAGGAAAAAGCAGAGGGACATACACTCAGACCCCTCCTCGCCTGACAGATGGTGCCGCCACCGCTGCCACCCCCACATCTGCACCGGCCACCCATCTCCTAGACATCTTCGCCTCTCATTATTCAGAAAGCAAAACCCTGTGAAACTTATGGGCCAACCAGAACAGGAAGCTACATCCACAGAAAAGTGGACACTCTGGAACTGGCAGAACGTCCACGCGTCACCAGGATGGTCCCTGAGGCTACAGAGTACAAACACCCTCTAAAGCAGCAAGGCCACCTCCTGCTCCCACACCCATAGGGCTGTGATGCCAAACACATGGTTATGAGAAAACGCCTTAGTCATCTGTGTCCAGGTGACACTACCAAGGAGTCACCACTCCACAGTGAAATGAATTATCCAAGCACTTACCCCATCTGATGCTAACACATAACTGAAAACCAATCAATCTGGGGCACAATGTAAGCAAAGCTATTAATTCCTTTAAGGTCAGTGAAGCAGGGCTCAAGTTTCGTTTCCTTTCCCACATGGGATAAATGAGTATGAGCATTGAGCATAGAACATTCGTGTATTAGATCTGCATGCCCTATTGAAGCAAGTGTCACTTTGCCTCACGAACCTCTTTATGAGATAAGGGCAAGAGATTTTTTTAATTTTTCAAGAACTGAAAATGGCGCAATGGCTCACGCCTATAATCCTAGCACTCTAGAAGGCCAAGGCAAGTGGATTTCCTGAGCTCACAAGTTCAAGACCAACCTGAGCCAGAGCGAGACCTCATCTCTAAAAAATAGCCAGGCATTGTGGTAGGCGCCTGTAGTCCCAACTACTTGGGAGGCTGAAACAAGAGAATTACTTAAGCCCAAGAGTTTGAGGTTGCTGTGGGCTACGATGCTATGGCAGTCTGCCTAGGATAGTAGACTGAGCCTCTGTCTCAAAAAAAAGCAAAAAAGAAAAGGTGGTTTTCCTAGGCCTTTTGCCCTACAGTTCTTGGCATATACTGCAAGCCCTGGCTATTCAAAAGCACCATCAGACCTGGCATCTCTGTTACCCACTGTGGGTACGCCTTGAAGAAACATAATGCTGGCAGCACAATGTGAGTTGAATTCCCATGGATCTGGGACCAAAGTCATGTATCTCTCAGACAACTGTCAATAAGTACCACACCAATGCCTAAAAGGACAGAGTTCCTTCCGGGCAACACACAAGGACAAAGAGACAGGGCCCAAATTTAGCTCCTCTCACACCTAGGCTACCACAGCTTTCACGGTAAGTCTCTTGTCCTCCTGGGCTGGAACATCGGAGTCCGTCTTTGTCCTTACAAGATGCACCCTTATCTAAGAAGGGGGCGATTCACAGACACAAATGCTCCACGCGAGAGCTCCTGGGTCAGGGTTTGGCAGCCCGCTGTGCTGCTGTCTGCCACCACGAGCCAAGCTACTCCACAGCCCCTCCTCACTTTGTGGTCTGTGGTGACCATGCTGTGGCTAGTCTTCTGCTTGTCCTTGTGCTTCCGATGGGGCTCCAGGGTCCCGAGCAGGTCACTCTCCCCTCTGGCTGCTGGGGCTGAAGGTAAAGAGAGCACTTCCAGTTCAAATTCGATGACGTGATACGCGGGTGCAATAGGCAGGCTGATGCTCGTGACCTTGTCAGAGGACTGAATCCGGAGCAGTGCGCTGGAAGACTGTTCTACAAAAGACAGAGGAAAGTCACTGCAAACACATTCCCTCTGCTTCACCTCTCCTGTCACTTCTTATAAGTGATGGGCCCAACAGTGAGATCACAGCCACACTCCTCCTGTGCCTGTGTACACGGAAGGGTTAGGTGGGAGGGAAGACGCAGGAAAACCTAAGAACAAAACCCTCAGGAGAGTGGCTCAGCGCCTGTGGCTCAAGTGGCTAAGGCACCAGCAACGTACACCTGAGCTGGTGGGTTCAAATCCAGCTTGGGCCCGCCAATCAACAATGACAGCTGCAACCAAAAAATGGCCGGGCGTTGTGGCGGGCGCCTGTAGTCCCAGCTACTTGGGAGGCAGAGGCAAGAAACTCACTTGAGCCCAGGAATTGGAGGTTGCTGTGAGCTGTGATGCCACGGCACTCTACCCAGGGTGACAGCTTGAGGCTCTGTCTCAAAAAAAAAAAAAAAAACCTCAGGAGAGAGGGTACAGCATGGATGCTGGCCGGCAGAGCCCAGACCACTGTCATTGCTCTCAATCTGAAGACAGTACAAGGGCACTTACCAGGTGGCCCACACATGTCTGCAGATGCCCCTCCACTGCACCCCCATCACCAGATCAACACCCCATATCCACAAAGAGGGCCGGTGAGGAAATACAGGTTTCCTAGGGCTTCTGACCAGAGGCTGGTGGGGCATTACCAGAGAGCAGGGGCCCAGCTATGATGTGGGACTCCACGTACTTGACAAGGGCAGCATTCCCTGGCCACTCAAGTGGTTCACCCCTCAAGGGTAGCACCCAGTCCAGGCTCTAGGCCCAGCATGTGTATAGAACGCTGACTCCGGCCATCCTCTGAGGACAACATGGGCACAGAAGTATCAGTTCATGCTGATGGGTGGCAGCAATGCCAAGCTCGTTCTTACACCCCTCGGGTATGTGACAAAGCTGAGGACCCCCCCCCACCACAGGAGTGCCTCGCCAGCACATGGCTGGCGCCTTACCTCTTGTGTTAGAGTAGACCACGGCTCTGTTCTCTGCCTGACACAGAATGAGCATAGATTCCACATTGCTGAGCTGGAGGCTGTCCCCATTTTTTATTGTATAATGGCCAGTAGTGACAGTGAACTTAACCTTCTGAGGAATACCTGCCAAAAGGCTATCTGAAGGGAAAAAGACAGCAATTAGCATCACTACCAACCAGAAGTCGTAACTTGGGGCCTATTGTGAGGCTCAGAGGGTACTCTGTTCTTTCTACTACAAAAGATTTGCTCATTTTGGATACTCCACGAATTCAATTTCCATTCCCCTTGCTTAACTTTTAAGCCTGACAATATGGTCTGCAGAGTTGAAGGGGACCTTGCTAGGAACAAATGGTCTCTGTGAGTTGAAGGGATCTTGTCTTCACCCTGTTTCAGGGAGCTAGGGATTATAACACCAACGATGTCTCTGAGGGTCACAGAATTTGCCTGCCAGTAAGTCAGTAAGAGTCAGATAATGAGCCTTAAGATAAGACCGAAAGGAGACTCCAATATGCTGGTGCAGCAGGGTTCCCTCTCCTTGAACTTAGGGCCACAGGCTCTTTGGTTCAGAAGCAATTTACAGCAGGGACAGCCACCCCTTACTCTTAGCAATGGAGGGGCAGAAATGGGCTGCGGTTTCTGAAAATCCTGTTCCATGAAAGACAGAAGGAAGAGATTAGAACCAAGAAGGGGTGTGAACAGAGAGCCAGGCCGGAGGCAGGAGAGTGCGTGAGCGAGGCACTGGCTCCACGCCCTGCGGGGAGGACAGGCAGGCCCACGCTCTGCTCGTGCTCCTGTCTCCACAGATGACAGGCCTGCTGCTCTCATGCGGCGTCGCCCAGAGAGAGAATCGTCTGAGTGGCTGATGTACCAGTGTCTGAGGGCCTCTGCTGAGGCCAGGGGAGAAGTTTGAATGCAGAAAAGTAGGGAAAATGGGAGATTAATCAAAAAAACATGCTTTTCTTGATTTTTCTTTTCCAAATGGAAGAAACAAATAAGTACTCCCATCATTCCCAACCTAAACGACTGAGAAAGTCACTCATTGGTACCCAGATGCCACGTGGTCTTCACTGCTTACAGGACGCCCCTAAATTAATAACTCATCGGGAAGAACAGTAGCTTTGAATTTTGCAAACGTTATGCCTGATTGTCAAGTCTAACAGACACTCTCATGGAAACACTTCTGATCTGAAAATACATAACTAAACCTCGTATTTAGTCTTTGAAACCTCAAAGCAGGAAAATACGTATTTATTAAACTCTCTGCAGCAAACATTAGCTGATATTTGGCTAATGTGATTTTGTAAAACATGTATTTTGTCCTCATTCCCATTCCCTGGCACACCGACTCCTAAAATCCTTGGAAACTCACAGTCATGCCTTTTGTATGCTAACGAGCTAACCGTTGGGTGAGAGCCCCTGGGTAGCCTTCAGGGGGCTGGCCAGAGGAAAGACCAAGGCAGGGCTAGGGGTTAAGGCACTCAGCCCACCCTGAATTCTCTGTGGAGGGGACAGGGAGTGAAGATTTAGCTGGTCCTCAGTGGCCAATGGTTTTATCAGTCATACCTATGTAATGCCGTCTCCATAAAAGGCCAAGAGGACAGTATATGGAAGCTTCCAGCCAGCTGCATGTGTGGGGATGAGGTTCCCAGGGGTCAGTGTGCCATGGAGGTCATGGACACGCCAATCCCTTCCCTTGACTTTGCCCTATGTACCTCTTCATCTGCATCCTTCATAACATACCATACCAGTAAACATGCTCCCTGAGCCTGTTAGCCACTCCAGCAAGTTAATCAAACTCAGTAAGGGAGCTATAGGAATCCCAATTTCTAGCTGTTCAATCAGAAGCACAGGCAGAAGAACCCTGGATGTGTCACTGGTACTGGGGCGAGGGGCAGTCTTGTGGGACTGACCCCCCAGCCTGTGGGGTCCGACACTATCCCCAGGCAGACATACAGCTGGCTCCTGCAGCAGAACTGACTGCGTGCTTGTAGGTGGGGAGAAAGCCCCATACATTTGATCACAGAGGTTTCTGTGCAGAGGGTTGTGTTGTGTGAAAGAATAGAAAAAACACTTCTGAGTTTCTTTATTCTAGTCTCAGAACGAATTTTCCTATTTTTGTTATTTTCACATACACCATATTTATTAAACATGACGGCAACTACAAGAAAGCAAGTATTCAGATGAACTAAAGAAGCAGAATCAGGTAGTTCCCAGGCAAAATTTCCATTAAGTTACCCAAAACGGCTCTTAAAGGCAGAGACAGCTAAAACCCAGTATAACATCCCAGCAAGTCCTCTCAGACCACCAGCACCCGACGAGCGTCCTAAAGGGGCTGGGCCTCCACTCACCAGCCAGAGGCTCCACGTGCAGCTGGGGCTCCTGAGAGTACACGTCGTACTGCACAATGGGGTAGATGTGAGGAAGGACAAACCACACGGGGCCCGCAGAGGCACACAGCTGCCGCAGCGTGTATGTTCCAGGCTCCCTGGCCTAGAGTTAAATCAGGCATTTGTAACATATGAGACATTAGAGCTTCCTAAGGCAGACCCACGCCCTGCGCTTCTTGCAAAAGAGTGACTGTGACTCTCCCCCAGGCCTCCTGCCCCATGCCTGACCTGTCCACACATGGGCTGTTCAAAAAGGCCCCAGAATCTCTCTGCGGACTGATGCTCACATTTGACTTTACACTTCTAACAAGGTATTTTCAGCTTAATAAACTATATTTGTGGCGTTTTCTTTGAAGGGTAGTTAGTGGAGATGTTCAGCTCGAGACTTAATTAAGACACATGTGGCAAATAGCTGTACTTTTGACAGGCTACATCCTCTTCAATTAGGGGAACTTACAAGATATGCTGCATCAGAGAAAATTTATGTCAGAATAGGTCAAAAGCAATGGATTTTTTTTGTAGAGACAGAGTCTCACTTTTTCTCCCTTTGTAGAGTCCTGTCGGTGTCATAGCTCACGGCAACCTCCAACTCCTGGGCTTAGGCGATTCTCCTGCCTCAGCGTCCCGAGTAGCTGGGACTACAGGCGCCCACCACAACACCCCACTATTTTTCTGTTTTTGCAGTTCGGCCGAGGCCAGGTTTGAACCAGCCACCTTCAGTATATGGGGCCAGCGCCCTACTCGATGAGCCACAGGCGCTGCCCAGAAGCAAAGTTTTGTTTCGGTTTTTTATTAAATTGTAGCTGCGTATATTAGTGCAATCAAGGGGTACAATGTGCTGGTTTCACATACAATCCCAAACAAAAGCAATGGGTTTGATATCCAGGCAGCCACAAGAGGAAAACAAGGTTTAACATGAAATTGTACCCCCTTCTTTGAAACCTCATTTTAACAAATGAGGGAGTATTTTAATACACAGGGGAAAAAGCTAACCTAACCCAGTAATACAATTAGCTAAACAGCTAACTGAACCTAAAAACAAGTATCTATGTTAAGAACTTCACTCAACTGGCTCGGGGCCTGTAGCTCAGCGGCTAGGGCGTCAGCCACATACACCAGAGCTGCAGGGTTCAAATCTGGCCCGGGCCCGCCAAATAACAATGACAATACAACCAAAAAATAGCCAGGTGTTGTGGCGGGCACCTGTAGCCCCAGCTACTTGGGAAGCTGAGGCAAAAGAATAGCTTAAGCCCAAGAGCTGGAGGTTGCTGTGAGCTATGACGCCACAGCACTCTACCAAGAACAACATAGTGAGACTTTGTCTCAAGAAAAAAAAAGAACTTTGCTCACAATTTATCAACTGCCATAAAAGTATATAAATATTAGTCAGATATACTTTTCTGCAAGGATAATGACAAAAAACAGTTTGACAGAACAGAGGACTGGACTCAATTCTCACCAAGCTTCAGACAATCCTCGCAAGCTCCATGGCAAGTCTTTGTCGACTCACATACCTGAGTCCTGAATGCTATCTTGTTGGGCCCTGGCTCCAGAGTCACGTTGCTGCACCTCAACACGTGGGCCCCTTCCTCCAGGGCCAGCCCCGAGGGCACCTCTAGAGAAGAGCTGCTCTCCTGCCTTCTCAGGAGCATGTGGACATTTCTGCAGATAATCCCTGTCGTGTTCAGCGAGTTATCAGAAGGGCTTCTCTCAAACATCTCATATAGCTCCAACGCAGGCTGGCTGTTCTGGGATGCGGGTAGTGGTGAAGTTTCAGCTGGGAAGTTAATGATCCCATTGGATGTCTTGTGCTTGGTCAGCCACTCAGCAGTCTTCCGATAACTGTTCTTCTCAATGCTGAAGTGGACGTTGACAGCAATCTGCTCCATGTGAACAGGGATAGGCATCTGACTGCACACTGTTATCTCAACAGACAAAACGCCACCCACGTGGACCACGGCGTTGGAAGGGTCAAAATGCAGATCTCTCAGGTGTGCAAAGGAGTGCATGGGCAGCACGATTCTGTGACCTGTGAACACAGATTACCAGGCCCTACTCGCACCACAGGCCTTGGACAAGCTACGGTCACCTGGCGCGCCCACGAGAGAACGAGGAGCAGGACCATGCAAAAGGATATCCCTGACCCCCAGCCATCTCCATACCCCCCAAAAGTGACTTGGTCAAAAGCCAAACATAAACAAATAGCTAGATAACGTCTGGAAATTATAAAATGTACACAAATTAAGGTTTCTAAGTCTGCTTTGACAAACCTAAGAGAAATACGGGTCAACTAACTCTTCATCCAATCAAAACTTGTAAACAGTCTAATTTCTAAAATTGGTTTCAAGGGATTCTAATACTTTCCCACTAATTAAAGAAATTTTCAAGTAAAGATGCCTAAGTACCCACCATGCATCTGAACATGAACTCCAGGCATCTGCCGTCTGTGGAGTTAGAGACAGAGCAAGGACCCTGCCACCCCCAGCAGCAACACAGCTAGGAGGGGTCCAGGGCCCTCCTGATTCTCTCTCTGACCTTTCTAGAAGCACCTTGGTTTTGACTAGAAAATCCACAAGGCTGCAGAACTGACCGGTTAAGTACTTAGAAAACATTCATCAACTGTAAGACTTACCAAGACTGACGCTAAGATCATGAGAAACACTAAACAATTGTGCAATAGTTTATTCACAGAAAGATACTGAGGACACTGGCAGGAAAATCATAACTCAACTAGTCTCAAACACTAAAATAAGCAACTGACAAGGCCATGGTTCTACCACCAATCAGTTTGGTTTAATAAAGAATCTACAAAACCAGAGTCATGATTCTCCCTAAAATCCCAGCCAGGCAGCTCTACTTGAGTGAATACTCACAGCCCAGCACTCAATGACAATAAAAAGCCAACACTTTTGGGAAAACTGGCCTTCAGATAGTTGGTAACTGCTCTGGGCTGACCTGTGTCAGCAAAGCCCTAACCCCCATGTGATATTTGGAGAAGAGGAGTCTGGGATGCTTTGGGGGCAGCTCCTGAGAAAGACATCACGGAGCGTGCTCCCAGGGTGCAGTGAGAAGGCAGCTGTGCACAGCTGGGAAGTGACCCTGACGGCACCCTGCTCTCAGATTTCTAGCTTCCAGAACTGTGAGAAAATAAATGCCTATTGTTTAAGCTGCCCAACCTATGGTAATTTGTAATACAGTAACTGTTTTAAACAAGCCATCTTCTTGGTAAAATAAACATGAGGAGCTTAACTTCACAACAGATTTAACCTTACCACGCAGCATCACCTACGAAGTACATTTTCCAAAACATTAAAGCTGAACCTACAGCTTTCAGACCCAACTTCCAATGGCATGTTACCACAAGGAGACACTCAGACAGGTTGTCAAGATGGTGGACAGCCTGCAGACAGCTGCCCGACAGTGAAGAGACTGAAGGACTGACATGACACACGTGACCTTGGAAGCACTATGGTATGTCACAGAACACAGCCACAACACAAAGACCACCCATCAGATGATTTGTGAAAGTTTTCAGAATCAAAATGAAGTCACTCTTGTTAACAAAGAAAACCATGACAGAGCCAAAGAAGGTCCTCTAACACGTGTGCCCTCTAACAAAAACTATCACAAAAGAGTCCACAAAACTACAACCTTCCACAAAGGCCACTGCAACTTTACACACAAAGAATACTGCTTGGCATGACCAAGAGTAAGAGCCCCTTTTCTACTAAAAACAGGAAAAGTTAGCTGGGTGTGGTGACAGGTGCCTGTGGTCTCAGCTACTCGGAAGACTCTGGCCAGGGTGACCGAGTGAGATTCTGTCTCAAAAAAAACAAACCTTCTTTGAGGACATTGGCCCAGAAACTTCCTGTTCAACCTGGACCAGCACCACCCTGTTGTGGATCATTGTAGCCAAGGATAAATATTTCAAAACAATTATGTAACCTTTCTCATTTTGTCTTTCTTAACCTCTCTGCATGTGCACAGACGCACGGAAACACTGTCAGGTGTGTCGCCACTGTGATGCCTATTCCCACATACTTGTCATTCTGTCTCAGAGCCTCTCCACCTTCTACTTAGGTTGACTATCCCTTCATATAAAAAGCTTGGGACCAGAAGGGTTTCAAATTGCAGGGTTATTTTTTATTTTGGAATGTGTACATTATATTTATCAGTTAAGCATCCCTAATCCAAAAATCCAAAAGGCTCCAATGAGCATTGCCTGTGAGTATAAAGCTGGCACTCAAAAAAATTCAGATTGGGGCCATAACAGATTTCTAAATTAGGGACAGTCAACCTGTACTTTCATGAAACATCCAGAATTGGTGTCTACATGATAGACTAGTGCTTGCAGGGGGCTGAGAGTATGAGTGAGGAATGAATACTGGGTTTCTTTTGGGGTTTATAAATATGCTCTGGCCAGAGCAATTAGGCAAGAGAAAAAATAAAGGGGACACAATGTGGAAAGGCAGAAGTCAAATTAGCTTTGCTCCCAGCTAACATCTCACACCTAAAAAAACCTAAAGATTCCCTCAAAAGCTATTAGAACTGATAAACAAATTAACTAAAGTTATAGGATACAAAATCAATACAGAAAAATCAAGGCCAGGCACAGTGGTTCATACCTATGATCCTAGCACTCTCAGAGGCTGAGGCAGGTAGATCACCTGAACTCATGAGTTGAGACCAACCTGAGCCAGAGTGAGACCTCAACTCTAAAAATAGCCGAGTGTTGTGGCGGGCACCTATCGTCTAGCTACTTGCCTATCGTCTTGCCTCTAGGCTGAGGCAAGAGAATCACTTAAGCCCAAGAGTTTGAGGTTGCTGTGAGCTGTGATGCTACCACACTCTAGCAGGGGCAACAAAATGAGACTGTCTCAAAAAAAAAAAAAAAAAAAAAAGGAGAGAGAAATAAAGAAAAAATGGACAAGAGATCTGAACATTTCTCAAAAGAAAACATTCAAATGGCCAACAGATACATGAGAAAATGCTCAACATCACTAATCAGCAGAGAAATGCAAATCAAAACTACGGTAAAATATCCTCTCACCCTAGCTAAAATGGCTTTTACCAAAAAGGCTGATTATGTTGGTGAGCATGTGGAGAAAGGAGAGCCCCTGTACCTGTTGATGGGAACGTAAATGAGTACAGCCACTACGGACAACAGTGTGGAGGTTCCTCAGAAAACTACAAATAGAACCACCCTATGATCCAAGCAACCCCAGCACTGGGTAATTATCCAAATGAAGGAAAATCTACACATCAAAGAGACATCTGCACTCCCGTGTTTACCGCAGCACTATTCACAGCAGCCAAAATCTGGAATCAACAGAAGTGCCGTCAGTGGAGGAATGAATCAAGAAAATGTGGCATACATGCACACTGGGATGCTATGCAACCATAAAAAAGAGTAAAATCCTGGCTGGGCGCCATGGCTCACATACGTAATCTCAGCACTTTGAGAGGTGGAGATGGGCAGATTACTTGAGCTCAGGTGTTTGAGATCAGCTTGAGCAAGAGCAAGACCCGCCTCTAAAGATAGCCAGGCCTTGTGGCAGACGCCTATAGTCCCAGCTTCTAGGGAGGCTAAAGCAAGAGAATTGCTTAAACCCAAGAGTTTGTTGCTGTGACACTGTGGCACTCTACCAAGGGCAACAAAGTGAGACTCTGTCTCAATAAAAAAAATAAAAAATAAAAAAAATTTATAAAAATATTTGAGACAGACAAAGATCCCGCAACAACAGAGTGATTCTGCCGGGGTCTGATCTGGGAGAGACACCTCCCCAACTCTGAGGACGGTCATAGGCAACAGTGAAAAATAATCATGAGGTGGAATCAACAGAAAAACTCTGGCAATATGAATAACCAGAGTAGGTCAACTCCCCCAAGGA